>PVIW01014050.1:8156-25042 GCA_004026585.1 Noctilio leporinus | reverse complement strand
AAAAAGATTTTATTCATGTATTTTTAGAGAGAAAGGGAGGGAGGGAAAAGAAAGGGAGAGAAACATCAATGTGTGGTTACTTTTTGCGTACCCCCAACTGGGGACCTGGCCTGCAACCCAGGCATGTGCCCTGATTGGGAATTGAGCCTGCGACCTTTTGGTTCATAGGCTGGAGCTCAATCCACCTGAGCCATCCCAGCCAGGGCCAATAAATAAAATTTTTTTAAAAGACTGAAATATGACATTCATAAGCACAATGAAAAATAACATTAAACCATAAAATATGGTATAATCCTGTATTAGATTAGCATAGTGAACAAGAGTAGCCTTACAGGTGTGAGTTACGGAAAATGGAGCTCTATTTAAATTAACAAGAAAACAAAATTCCTCTGGTTTAAGATTTTGTCAGTTGTTCTTAATGGGGAAGAAGGTTAACATTATTATTAGTATTATTATTTTGATTTTAGAGAGAGGGAAAAGGAGTTAGGAGAATGGGGCAAACATTGACATGACAGAGAAACATCAACTGGCTGCCTTCTGCAAACTCCCCAATTGGGGACTGAACCTGCAACCCAGGCATGTGCCCTGACTGGGGAATCAAACACTGTCAGTTTGCAGGATGAGGCCCAACCAAGCCATACTGGCTGGGACTTAACATTATTTTGAAAATAAACATGTATTGAAATCTTATTGTGTGCCAGATGGTGTTCTGTCAGGATGCAGAGATGACATTTAAGATCACATAGCTAGTTAAAAGAAAGCTTGGAATTTTGAGGACATTATACTAAGGGAAATAAGCTAATCACAGAAAGATAAATACTACACAATTCCACTTATATGAGGTATCTTAGTAGTCAAACTCAGGAACAGCAAGTAGACTGGGAGATGTCAAGGCTGGGGGAGAGGGAAATGGGGTCTTGTTCAAGGGGTACAGAATTTCAGTTTTGCAAAATGAAAAAGCAGTAGAGATCTGTTGCATAATAAAGTGAATACAGTTGACACTACTGATGTGTACACTTACAAATGGTTAAGATGGTTTTAAAGAAAAAGAATAGCTGGGATTTTAATGCAGACCTTACTCAAAAACATTTATCAATTATGTTATCAATGCTGCCTACTTTCAAGTAATTTAATCTTTCGTCAAGGAATATTTTTCTTTGTTTACACAGGTCCTTTTCTTCTGTATCTCACTGTAGCAAGGTATTGATTAGCAGGTGCAGTGCCTAAAGCCTTACAGAAATCAGAACTTTTTCTTGGACGACTGGCATATTCAGCCAGAATAGTTAGTTCAAAATGGAGTCATCAATCCAAGACAAAGATTTTCATGGCATACATAGACTAATTATTAAAATTCTGCAGCACACCAAAAAATATATCATCATTATTTTTTTTGCTGACCTCACAAAAAATAGGTACAATTTTGTTTCACACCAGGCAGCTGTTGTGTTGGTGGTTGTCATTTTAAAATTTGACTATCTAAAGGAAAAGAGGTCAGTGCTCAGGACTGAACAGTCAGGTATTGCATGTTTTAAAAATTCTGTAGCACACCAGTTGAAAATCACAATCCAAAAGATTAAGTGAAGAACCAAACACAGGCCAGTGAAATAGACAAGAGGAGTCTGAGAGAAATAAATTTGATTTACAAGGCAACATATGTGACTGAAAAAGTGCTTAGTCTATTAAAAATGTCTGTGGTGAAAGAAACGTGAAATTATTTTTTCAATGTTATAACCTGATGTAAGTAATTTAAATCTTCCTGAACCTCAATTTTTTCCAAGGTAAGATGGACCTAAGGCTACCTATAGGTAATATATGGCAGAGCAGGATCTGAATGGAAAGAAATACTTCTGAAAGTAAATTAAAGTAAGACTTACTCCATTAGAACAGCCATGTCTAGAAAGAAAAAAACTCAATATTATTGTAACTGACTGAAAGATTGTTCTGCTCGCTGCACAACAGCTAATAAGTCTAGTGACTGAACTTGAGGCGACTATTTGGAAAGCCAGCAAGCCAAGACGACAGTGAACTAGTGCTCTTAAGAACCATCCTGAGAAAGCATAGAACTTGTGCTTCTTTTATGTCAGGGGAAAGGAGGAATGAGGAGAATTTAAGGTCAGGAGGTGATTGATGTCGGCAGACATCTGAACGTCAGCAAGGATAGAAGGGGTGGGGGGGATGGTGAAACTTAAAACTCAGTCATAAGACTCCTATAAATCCTTATTTCTGTACATACCTTCCTTATCTCCTTGGGAAGGTAGTTTTAAGCAGTGAGGTTGTTTCAGTAATTTCTTGGCTATAGGTTAGATTCCTTTAACGATAAGCACATCTATCTGCAGGACTAAGCAGTTGCAGCTCAATGACATGTCAGGCTGGAGCAAGATGGGTCAGAAAGCCCTGGCAGGTGGTTTGGCTGGTTGAAGGTACACCAAAAGGTTGTAGGTTCCCTCCCTGATCAGGGAACCTACCTAGGCTGTAGGTTTGATCTCCAGTTGGGGAGTACTGGAGGCAGTAGATCCATGTTCCTCTTGCACATCGATTGTTTTCTTCCTCCAAGATTAAAAAAAAAAAAAAAATCCAGGAGGATTAAAAAAATATCAAGTCAGAAAAACAGATTATTTTATTCTATTACATTATAAAAGACATATGATTCTACTATTGCTCAGATTTAATCAAGGTAAATTGAGTGTTCCAGAAAAGCAAGAATAGTTTGCTAGAATGGAAGGGACAATAAAATTAGACATGCCTTTAATATCAACACATACAAGTGGTATAGAGTAGGGCAAGCTACTTAATCTCCTTGAGCCTCAGATTCCTTATTGTACGGTATTGTGACCATTTATTTCACGTTTATTGACTACTAGGGCCAGGACTGTATTAGGTAGGTGCTAGGGATACAAGAATGAAGGCATAGTCTTTGCCTTCGATATCAGTATTAATAACTACTATAAAACCTACTGTACATCTTGTGCGTCAGATATTATACTTTTAACTCATTACATCTTCTTTTAAAATTCTTTTTATAACCTAAAACGTATGTATTATAATTCCCATTTGTACAAGAGGTAGAGAGGTTAAGTGTCCTGCTCAGGATTCAAGAACCATCAAGCATTAGAGCTGGGCTAAATCCTGGCGTAGGGCAGGAACTCACAGATTTGTGCACGTGCACGGTGGTGGTAAAGCTTTCCATGCTGAAAAAGCAGTTTCGGTTCACCGGTTCGCAACACAGGAATTAAATGATTACTTCGTGATGGGGCTGGGCCCGTTCAATCGCATATTTAAGTCAGTTTAGTGCCCGGAGCATGTTAAGCACTAAATTACTGCTAATGGTATTAACTTCGTTTTCTTCCTTTAAGTTGGGTCACTGTGGCGAAGCTAGGAATACTTGAAGGCTTTCGCCACCTATCGTACACCGCCCTTTCATTTGCGTAATTTACACCTTTGTCAACAACGTGAGCCCTTCCCTGTTGCTTTACGTTACGAGCTACGATACGGCCACTCTGATTGCTTTTTCAGTTTTTGACAGCCTCACTTATTTTTTGTGTGACGTTCTCTTCACCTGCCCCATTTTATACAGCCACTTCAACCGCAAACGAATTTCTCCAAGGAGCCGCACAGCGGCGCGAGGGCGGCCGCTCCCATCCCGCCACAAACACGGCCTCACCCTCGCGTAGGGCGCCAATGCTCAACCCAGGTCTCGCGAGAGGAGACTTGCTCTAGGACTAAACCTTTTAACCTCACCCCGCCTCTGAAGAGTCACATGACTGGCGCTGCCCCCCCCCCCCCCCCCTTTCCTGCTCGGCTACTGGCTGTTCACTCTGCGGCAGGCTTTCGCGAGATCTTTTCCGGAAGTAGACCCTCCAACTATATTCCTGGACGGAAGCGTGTCACAACCTACCACTCCACCCTCAGCGGAAGTTCGTCACGGCGCAGTTGCATCCGCACAGCGGATGTGTGTCGCCGCCTAAGTGACGCTAGGAAGCGCTTGCAGCCTTTGCCGCTGCCTTCTGGTTGAAGCAGTATGGAGGAAGAGAGGAAGAACAACAACAAACGTTGGTATTTTACTCGAGAACAGCTGGAAAATAGCCCATCCCGTCGTTTTGGCCTGGACCCGGATAAAGAACTTTCTTATCGTCAGCAGGCGGCCAATCTGCTCCAGGACATGGGGCAACGTCTTAACGTGTATCCTTGCGGCCTAGGCCTTTGGCCTTGGAGTACGGCCCGCCTTACTCTCGTGTCCAGGGTCAGGCTCTGCTGGGGTGGGGAAGGGGGAGAGGATGGGCTGGGGCTGGATATTTAGGTGGGAGGCTGTGATGCGGCCCACTTAAGTTAAGTGTTCACGCGAGGGGAGCGAGACGGAGTTCATTTCCCGCTCGCTTGCCAATGCCACCAACCTTGCCGGGAATTCGTATGCTTCCCGGCGTTGGGTTTTAACTCGCCCTTCCTATGCCCCTTTCGTGTGTTCTGATGTCCTGTTCGGATGACTTTGAGATTCTGCTTTCCTGCTATGTCTTAGAAGGCTTGGCGGAGGTTTTACCGTTGATGCCTGCCTCTTGAGTTTAGAAGTTCAATACCCGAAGGTCTTAAAAAGGGTGGCCTAGAATTCCCAGCTTTGCTTCGAAGTCCGTTTTTCTTACTGTTTAAGAAGTCTGCCACATTATTGGTTTTCTTGTAAAATGAGGTGGTACCTTTTGCATTTAATTACTATGGCCAACACAATGCGTGGCACTCAAGTTCGAATAGTAGCTACTGTTCGAGTTTCATAGAATTCCCGAGAAAGAGGGGATGTCAGTTTGGATTTATAGGGTTGTAGTCTACGGATCTAACGGTTTTTAAAAAAAAAACATTGAAAAATGTTGAATTTTTGGAAGCATTTTTCTGTCAACATCTTGCTTTCTGGCATATTCTCTGTTAGACTTAAATAAATTTTTTATAAAAACTGCCTTCGGGTTAAAAATAATGATGTTGGGTTTTAATAACTGAGAGTGCTAATGTGTACTTCTTGGTCTCATATTTTAAAGATGAGGTAATTTAGTGGGGTTTTTTTTCTCTAAGCATTTTTGGATTTTCATCTTTATTATCAGTACTTCATGTGGATGCCAACATTTTTTTTCAGACGGGAGGTGCTAATATTTTCTGGTAAGTATCAATTTTTCCGAAACAAATTAATACATAACACAATTTCAGTGGATGGTGATCCATTAGCATAATTTACGCAAATTATACAAATGGTAATACTTAAAATTATACACATTATTTTGCCATTTCATAAAACTTCTAAATGTCTACAAACTTTCTCAGTGTAGTAAGACTTCAAAAACCTCATAACATTAACTACAAAATACACTCTGGAAATGGAATTATTTTCATATTTTTATTTTTTTTATGTTCATGTTTCATATTTAAAAAGATGTTTGTAGATTAGTAAAGTTTTGTATTTCAAAATGTACAGCTGGTGGGACCTGTTGATGCATATTCACAATTCAGCAATTGGTGTTTCTGATGTAAATGACGAGCTCTTGTGCTTTGAAACTAGTAAGTACTTTACTGAGGAGCTCCTGAAGGGCTCCCTTGGCCAAGGGACTGTGGATCTTCTGTCTCTCAGAGGCAACAGCTGGGGTTATAAACTTCTTGTTGGGAACTTCTGTACAGAGCCTGTCATACGTTGCTTTGTCAAATAAGTCTTAGGTTCTTGAGCTTGTCTTGAGCTTGTCTTGAGCGTTGTCTTTGTACCACTTCTTTGGGCCTTGCCCCCAGATTTGTTTACTGGGTGTTTGTATTTCTTTACTGACTTTCTGGTGTCTTTTTTTTCTTTTTTAAAAAATTTTATTGTTGTTGTATTACATCCATCCCCTTTTTGCTCCCCTCTGTCCCCCTCCCCACCCACCCATTCCCCCAAAAGTCAATCCCACCTGTTGTCCATGGTTCCTTTATACTAGATTCTTGGCGTCTTTTCTTGTCTTCTTTGGGTGGCATAGTGAAACTTGAAGAGTAGCTGCTACCACTGCAGTCTTGTTAAGATGTCAGAAAGGAAGATTTTGTATTTTAATGTTAAAAAAATATGATGATTCTGTTAAGAGGTTGAGAAAAAGGAGCTTTCAATTGATGGATTCAACATATCTGAAAATGTTTGGTTGGCCAAGAAAAAAGTTAGTCTGATTTTTTGCCTTAGAATGGCTTTAGTAGTGCTTAGTTGCCTTTAACTTCATTTGAAATAGTTTTGTTAGATTGTATTGTGACAGCTGTCATTATCAGTGTGCATTAAAAAAAAAAAAAAAAAAAAAATTGGTGAATTTTTTGCGTGGCCACTTTAATATTTAAGATGGAATCATGGACAACAGGTGGGATTGACTTTGGGGGGAATGGGTGGGTGGGGAGGGGGACAGAGGGGAGCAAAAAGGGGATGGATGTAATACAACAACAATAAAGTTAAAAAAAAAAGATGGAAGAAGATAAGCCACATTTTCAGCGTATTATGCTTTATTATTTCAAGGAAGGTGAAAAAGCAAGTGAGATGCAAAAAAATTGTGCAGTATATGGAGAAGGTGCTGTGGCTCAAATGTGTCTTAAAGTGGTTTGTGAAGTTTTGTGCTGGAGATTTCTCACTGGATGATGCTTTATAGTCAGGTACACCAGTTGATGTTGACAGTGGTCAAGTTGAGACATTAATTGAGAGCAATCAATGTTAAACCATGTGGGAGATAGCTGACATACTCAAAATGTCTAAATCAACAAAGTTACTGGTGAAAATGAAAAAGATATCTTTTATGGAAAATAACCTACAGACTCTTTGGCCAATCCAGTACTTTAGTGATGTAAAGAAAAACTTGCAGAGCAAGAATGTAAACACAAATTTTTCAGCAAAGTGAACAGATTAGCAGTTCTTGCAGCAGTTTCACCCATAGGAGAGAGGTCTTGAATATTGCTTGTTTGTAGATCTTTTGTAAGTTAGAGCTGGCTACCTCCAATGACTTGTCTTTTACTGGAACAATATCATAAGAGTTCATGTACTGTTATAAAAGCTCATCCACTCTGTCATTTAGATACCCAGTTTTCAGAATGTGTTCAGCATTGGCTACCCCATCTGCCTTAAGTCTTCTTGGGAGTCTCTCAAGCAGAATTATGTTGTCTTTAGTTGATTGAAATATTCTCTTTTTAAAGACATCATCGTGTTTGTTAAATACATGAATTGGTTCTCCTTTAAGGCCTTTGAGTACCCCATTTTCATCAAAACCTATGAAGTTAGACACTTCTCATTTGGATAATAAACACTAGATTGATGGATAGTATCTAGTATATCACTGATACCAGTTGAAAATATGAATACAGGGATGCTATGTTGGAGTTTATCAGGGAAATGCTCATATTCATCTTTGAGCATAATGACAGATTCTGTCACAACTTCTTTAGATTTGGTGAAACCTGTTCAAACAAATCATGTAAGTAATTTACCATTCTATCATATAAGGGTACTATTCTACAGTAATTTAAGTAGCATAATTTTTTCCTTTAGTTGCAGTAACTATCGACATTTCATCTGACACTGGTTTACAGTTGTCGGTGGCTTGATGTGTGGACATCTTTTTCTTTTCTTTTTTTAAATAATTTTTTAAGATTTTCTTTCATTATTTTTAGAAAGAGGGGAAGGGAGAGAGGCAGAGAGGGAGAGAGACATCAGTGTATGGTTGCTTTTCACCTGCTTCCAGGCACAGACCTGACTGGAGACCTGGTTTGCAACTTTGTTATGTGCCCTGGCTGGGGAATCGAGCCTGTGACCTTTGGCTTCGCAGGCCAGCGCCTTATCCATTGTGCCACCATCCAGGGCATCTTTTTCTTTTGTAGGAAAATCTACTCAGTGTCAAATCAAAGCCTGTTATTTGAAGTTTGACAGTTCCTCCTTTCATAAGACCACAGATAATTTCTTCTCTTGTAGGGATCTCCATGTGAACTGAAGTTTTCTGGAATTCTGGTATCATTTTCACGTGTACAGCAAACCCTTAGTCATTTCTTGGTTATCTAGTCTTCCATAAGGCAGTCTTGAGTTCTTGCCTTGAATTTATCCTAGAACAACAGCATAGGTGGTAGACAATATCTAGAGATGCAGGGCTTGGATAGAGGCATCTCAGTGAGCTTGTTCTTCTTCCTTGTTGTCTTCTTCAAGGTGAGTACTTAACTGGGTCAGCACCATCCCAGCCACCAGGGTGCCTATGCTGGTGCTAGCTACTGTGGTCCACTCTTGCCGCAGATGTGTGGCCCATGAATGGGGCCAAAAAAGAACTTAAGCATTTTTTTTTGTTTTTAAGATTTTATTTCATTATTTTTAGAAAGAGGGGAAGGGAGAGAGGCACAGAGGGAGAGAGACATCAATGTATGGTTGCGTTTCACCTGCCTCCAGCCACAGACTTGACTGGAGACCTGGTTTGCAACCTGGTTATGTGCCCTGGCTGGGGAATCGAACCTGCGACCTTTGGGTTCGCAGGCCGGCGCCTTATCCACTGCGCTACCAGCCAGGGCTAGAACTTAAGCATTTGATTCAAGCATTTTTTATCAGAAAATAAACTCATTTTGTAGCAGAAAAGGCTAAAATAGTTTTTTAAGTTCTTTTTACTATGAAAATGAAAAATTATACTTTGGTGCAGCTTCCATTTAAATGTGTTGCTGATTGTAGTATGTTTGTGTTTTAACCACTCACCTCAAGAGGTGTTCTCTTTATTGCCAGTATCCAGTTTGTTTCTTAAGCATCCAGTCAGTGTAGAGTTAAACCTTTTGTTGGAAATTCTGTTTCAGTGCATCCTAGCCCCTTTTTTTTATTTTTAATATTTGTTACTAAGGTTGTTGCCATTTTGGGAATGCCTCATCTCCTATACCCCCACATTGTCTTCTGAAATCTTTAGAAATAAGGCATTTAAAAGCTTTTCTTAGTGAATGAATATTAAATCATTCCACATTGTTTCTGGTCCCAGGGATCACTATATGAGAAGGCTTGGTTCTCTTGGCCAGAGAAAAGTAGAACTGAAAACTAAATTGCTGGAAATTAGAAGGTGAGGCCACAGTGGACAATATCCCTAGGGCTGGGTATTGTAAATCATGTGAAGAAATATCCTGAGCTCATGAATCACCATTGCAGGATTTTCAGGAGGTCTTACATAGTTTTGTTTGTATTCTTGATTCACATGTACTGATAAGTTTGCTTGTTTATTCAGTGAATTTATGTTGAATATCCATTATGTTTAAGGTATACTCAGTGTCAACTGGTAGTTAATAATTTGGTGGAGAGGTAAGTATGATTTTCATTTGAGAGCATCTACTGTGCTCAGCTTGCATGGCCACTTGGGGAGAATGTAGAGGTGGTATTTTGGGGAATTGTACCACCTTCCTGTTTGGGGCCTTAACTTGAACATTGTAGTTCACAATTGACTATCAACACTGCTATAGTGTACATGCATCGATTCTACATGATTCAGTCTTTTACACAGTTCCATCGAAATGTAAGTATAAATTTTTTATATGGTATAATCCTTTTTAAAAAATACTTTAAGGTTTTATTTATTTGTTTTTAGAGAGAGGGAAAGGGAGGGAGAAATGGAGAGAAATATTGATTGATTGCCTCTCATTATGTGTCCCCACCGGGGATTGAAATCTCAACCTGGGCGTGTCCCCTGTTAAGAAATTGAACTGGCAACCTTTTGCTTTTCTGGATGATGCCCGACAAACTGAGCCATATTGGTCAGGACTGGAGATAACGTAAGACAGGAAAACGAAAATAATAAAGTAATAGTTTTTTTTTCTGGACGTAATTATAGTGGTGTTTTCAGTTTTGCTACCTGAAATGGTCCTATTTAACGTTATTGTAAATGACTTGGAAGTGAGTTCGTTGTGATAATGCCAGTTGTAGGCAAGACTATATTTGTTTAATAAACTCATAGGAAATAAGGCTAAAATTGATGAACACTTCATATGGAGCTGTGAGTTAAAATTTTTTTTTTTAAAGATTATATTTTGAAAAAAATGTTTTGGACTTAGGATGATGACTTTTTGAACTCTTTATTTTTAATGCCATTGGAAGAGAATCTTTGAAGCTAGGTATTATAACGTGAGAGATTGGTGGACTCAAGTTTGGGAGTAATTGTACAGGAAACCCTTTGGATTTGTAGATTAAGTATTGCCAAATTTTGCTGATTGTCCTGTCAGTTTGTCTTTCTTCTATCCTTAGACTCCCTACCTCCAGCCATGCTTGACCTCTGATGGCAAGGAACACACCCTTACTAGGGGGGAGAGAGAAGCATTTAATGAGGGTATCTGAAAGCTCTAGAATAGAAGGTAGTGAAAGAACAAATTTGAAGAGGAAGGCCACAGCTATTTTGCCAATTCTGAAAGTTTTCTACATTTCTTAACTTTTATTATGGTAAACACTTTTTTCTTTTAACATTTATTGAGATGTAGTTCTCACACCATATAATCTAATTCTTTACAGTGGTGTTTGCAGATGAATGCAGTCACCACTGCAACCAATTTTAGAAACATTTTACCACCTCACAAAGAAATCCTGTGCCCCTTAATGCCTCACTAGGCCATTCCTCCTTCTCACCAGCCCTAGCTACCATTAATTTACTCTCCATTTCTGTAGATTTCCAAGTTCTAGACATTTCATGTAAATAAAATCATTCATTATGTCATCTTTTCTGTTGAGCTTCCATTGTGTCAACCTCAATGCCAATAAAAATCCCCAGTTTGAGGTGCAGTGAAGAAGAAACTTTATATTTAGTGCTATTATGGTAAAGATTTGAAATCCAGGGTGAAATATAGCTCAAATCAATTGTTCTCTGTATATATAAATAAGGGTCTGTCTGGAAAAAGTCCAATAGCCATTGTTAATATGACAAGAATGGTTTGCATGACATCAGTGTAACCTGGCAGCCAAGGAGAGTGGATTGGAATGCTTATGTGTGAACAATGATGACTTCATTATACTAGTCAGTAGGGGCTGTAGATGTAGTCAACACAGTATAGCATGTGTACTATGTGGCCATTGCATTCAAAATGACTGAGCGAGTAGAACAGTGAATCTGCATCAAGTTTTGCATTAAGCTTGAACATTCCTTGGTGGAAACTGGCTAATTCAGATGGCTGCAGATATGGGCAACTGGTGATTGGCAGCTTCATCACGTCAGCATGCTCCCTCATGCATCATGTCTCGTGCAGAGTTTTTTGGCAAAACATCAAATCACCTAGGTGACTCAGCTCCCCTATAACCCAGATTTGGTGCTCGGTGACTTTTGGCATTTCCCAAAACTAAAATCACCTTTAACATATTGTTGACTGGCAGTTTTACAGCAAAAGCTAATGCAAGTGCAAGCATGAGTTAACTTGTTATCTGTCAACACGAGTTTTTCCATGACCTGTGAACAATGTGTTTAAAGGACAGATTTTCAGACAGTCAATGAGATTTGGGAAAAGACAAGGGGTAGCTGATGTTAATTGGGAGAAGTGTAAGAGATCCCAAGGTGCCTACTTGGAAGGGGACTGAGGTGTCACTGTCCTGTGTACAATGTTTCTTGTATCTTTAAAAAATAGGTCTTTTTCATAGTAGATGGCTGTACACCTGGACAGACTATACACATGCACTTTACCTACTTCGACCTTGTAAATTATCTTATTTCCTATATATTAAATTTAGCAAGGACAGAGAGACACTTTTCTGTATATCCCCCAAAGAACCTAAATTTGTTGAATGAATAAATGGTAATTATTCATTATAGAGAGATTCTTTGTGATGTTGTGACCTTTTTCAAATCCAGTGCCTTAATTTGGAATTGTTCATCCTCTGTAGAGTACTGATTTTAGGCACATTCTGGAATTTATAGATCAAAAATATCAACCCTTTAGATATTTAATTCTAAATGTTTAGTTGAGATGAATCAAATTTACATTTGAGAGGACTTAATATGTTGTGGCATTGGTATGTTATATCCCCTATGAAGCTCCTATGCATTTTTCATGTAATTTTTTTATTACGAAGGTAATAAATGTTCAAGATAAAAATTAAGACAACATGAAAATGTATAACGTAGAAATGTAATCCCAACCTACAGAGGTAACCACTGATAAATATTTTGGCATATGGCGTCCCAGACCATGTTTCTCTACATATACTAGCATTTATGTATTTTTATAAAAATCACTTACTACTATGTTACTTTTACCAACTTGCCTTTATCATTTAATAGTATAGGACGTCTTTTCATATTGGTTTTTCGTTACTTTAACCACAAGGTATTTGTTTTGCTATAATTTATTAGCTCCCTGTTGGTGGATATTTGATTGTTTTTAGTTTATTTTTATTGTTTTAATTTATTGTTTTAGAGAGTGGGGAAAGGAGGAAGAAGAAGGGGATGAAACTTTCATGTATGAAACATCTATTGGTTGCCTCTTGTACCCTCCCAGTTGGGTACCTGGCTGGCAACACAGGCATGTGCCCTGACTGGGAATTGAATTGGGAACTCCTTGGTCTGCAGGATGGCACTCAATCCTTTGAGCCACACCAGCCAGGGCTTTTTATCATTTGTTGTGTCTCTTTGTTGATAGTGTGTTGAAGCCTAGAGCTCTTGCCTTTTTTTTTTTTTTTAAGATTTTATTTTTCATTTTTAGAGGGAGGAGAAGGGAGGGAGGCAGAGAGGGAGAGAGACATCAATGTATGGTTGCCTTTCACCTGCCTCCAGCTATGGACCTGGCTGAAGACCTGGCTTGTAACCTTGTCATGTGCTCTGGCTGGGGAATCAAACCAGTGACCTTTGGGTTCGCAGGTCGGCGCCTTACCCACTGTGCCACCAGCCAGGGCTCTTGCCTTTTTTATAAAACAAAAAGTTTATTGATAATACACAGTAAAACACAAAAATATGGTGTCCGGCTCAATTACTTTTTGCATTATTTTACATATGTAGCCACCAGTCAGATCAAGATACAGTATATTTCCAATGAAGGTAGAGAACTTGCCTTTTGATGGGAATACATACATTTTATTTCTTTAGTGGATATGATTTAATTACTATTTTCTCCTCCACTTCAGTTCTGGCCTAATGTTTACTCTGTTTTTGCAAAGAAATTCAGCCTCATTACTTGATTTTCTGTATGTACACTTCTAAGTGGGGGAATATAAAAATAGTGGTAAGCAATTTGGAGTGTGTTTACTCCGTATTTTATACTTAAGCATTTTATGTGTTTTAAAACACAGGTGTAATATTTTAATAGCTATCAACATTTGATTTGGTATGTTTTACTCTCATTAGTTGAGTCTTACGAGATCAAGCTTAGTGGTTTAGAGAAGGAGCTCTGGAACCAGAAGTGTCTAGATAGGTCTCAGTTTTTTCGTCTCCTTGAAGTCAATAATAGTGCCTACTGCTTAGAGTAAGTAGTTAATAGAATTTAAAATTTTACATTTTACAAAGTGCCTGCAATAGCAAATAAATAATAGACCTATTAAGTGTCTTCCATGTATAACCGTTTGAATATACTACTATACTTTGAATTCCATTAAAAAAAAATCTGTACCCCCATATATAAGCGTAATTGAGATAATTTTCATACAATACACTGGTTTTTAGTATATTCAGAGTTGTGCCACTACCAATACGATCTAATTCCAGAACATTTCTGTCGCCCCAGAAAAGGAACTCCTCACAGTTAAGCAGTCACATCTTTTCCCCTCTCTTCCTATCCCCTAGTAACTATTAATTTACTTGTCTGTATGGATTTGCCTTTTCCAGACATTCATTTTACTCCTTTTAAAGAATGTGGCCCTGACTGGTGTGGCTCAGTTGGATGGCATCCCACAATGCTTTGGTTGCCAGTTGAATTCCTGGTCAGGGCACATGTCTGGGTTACAGGCTTGGTCCCTGGTGAGTGTACAAAAGTCAAGCAGTCATTGTTCTTTTCTTACTTATATCAGTGTTTCTCTTCTTCCCTCCCTCCCCCTTCTAAAAAAGTCTTAATAAAAATAAAGTATGTCAAGTTTTGATACAAACCAAATGAAGAAATCTCATTTATAGGAAGCTGTCTATACCTAGTAGATTTTTGAATAGAGAGCCCCCCCTCCTTTATTTTAAAAAAATTCTCGCCCAAGGATATGTTTATTGATTTTTGAGAGAGAAACACATAAACATTGGTTGGTTGCTTCCTGTGTGTGCTTTGACCAGGAATTAAATCTAAAACCTAGGTACGTGTACTGACTGGAAATTGAACTCGAGATCTTTTGGTGTATGGGAAAATCCTCTAATTAACTGAGCCACTGGGCCAGGTCCTGAATAGGCAGCTTTTAATGAGAGTTTTTTTTTTTTTTGTTTTGTTTTTATTTTTGAAGAAAGTGGACATAGATTAACAAGGGGGAGGACAAGAAAAAGCATGAACGAGGTAATGAAGTTGAGTTAAGCAAAGAACCTGATTTGAGACTTAGTTCTTTTTTAGAACTAGCTTGATTTAGGAATAAGTAATGAATATGATTTATTTTCTCTCCATCCAGTCTGTGGCGCCAGCAGCCTTGTTTCTAGCAGCTAAAGTAGAAGAACAGCCAAAAAAATTGGAGCACGTCATCAAGGTAGCACATGCTTGTCTCCATCCGCAGGAATCACTTCCCGATACTAGGAGTGAGGTAGGAGATTAATCACACATATCTGTTTTTCTTCATTTATTTTGATCATAACTTAGTTTTGTAACTTTGATTTATTGAAGTCTAAATGGAGGCTGTTAAAGGAACCTTTTAGTGTTTGTTTATAGCAGAACTTAATTGTATTCGTTGTAGTAAAATCAGAAAATGCAGAAAAAGAAAATATAATTTGGACCATAGATACAGTATAAGTGAACCTATCTTCTTTTCTATGACTAGCCATACATGTATATGTTTTGTTTTTTTCACTTACTGTATCCCAAATATTTTCCCATTATATTACATTCCACTTACTTTATTATTATTATATTTAGTTTAATTTTATAAAAATATGGAACGTTTCACAAATTTGCGTCTCATCCTTGTGCAGGGGCCACGCTAATCTCTCTGTCGTTCCAATTTTAGTATATGTGCTGCTGAAGTCAGCACAAGTTCCACTTATTTTAAATATGGAGATAGTATTTCATCTATTTTATGTAAAATAATACATTTTATATCTTACATATTTTTACCATTCACTTTCAAAGAGAACTTTCTAAGAAATTACAAAAGTTATATATGCTCGTTATAATAGAATCCAAACACTTAAGGGTCATTTAAAGTAAAAGTTAAAGCATTTTTCCTCCTCTTTCTTGGAGGATACTGCTAATTACAGTTCCAGTATACTATATATTCTTATTCTTTCAGGCTTTTATCCTGTGCATATACATACAGATTTTTTTCTCAATTTTCTGAAAGAAAGGAAAATCTCTCCTGGTTTAAAAGTCAGTGATTGGGCAGTTGTGAGAAATCAAGAGGTCTGACATTTGTAAGTGCTTGGAGAAGAATTAAAGATTATTCAAGTCTTTTACGGTGGAGGCATGAGTCACCCTTTATCAAGTAGATAAATGGAATTATGTGTTCTGATCAAATTGGAGAAAGTGGGTTTTTGTGGAGGGCTATTTACAGTGTGTGTATGTGTATGTATGTATGTATGTATGTACGTGCATGTAATAGGCCCTAATTATGTGCATTAAGTGTTTTCCATGGCAGTGCCTTGACTTCCTTCGTTTTCTCTTTGGCCTACACTGGTAGTTCTTATTGAAAAGAATCATTGCTTTGGGCCTTTATTTAGGTTTGAAACTACTAAACGTCATTGGTTGATAGAATTGGCCAAATAAAACCATTTTATTTTAACAATGAAACAAAATTTCCTGCTTTCTTCTCTGAAGAATAATTTCTCACCTGAGTCTTTATTCTTTGTGAGGTGATTAGGAAGATATATTTCCTTTTCTTCATTATATGGAATGGAGAAATAGCATGGTTCAAGTCATTGTTGGACTTAGTTAAATGGAAAGTTAACTAACAAAATCTGTTTAACTCCTGACCTAAGTCTCATTCTCCTAGAGTTCTAGGCCAGTGCTGTTTAATGGAAATATAAAGGGAGTCATGTGTAATTAAAAAAAAAATTTTTTTAAAGATTATATTTGGAGAAAGGGGAAAGAAGGGAGATAAGGAGAGAGAAATATTGATGTGCAAGGAAAACATCAATCACTTGCCTCTGGTATGCTCCCAACTGGGGACTTGGCCCACAAGCCAGGCCGTGCTCCAACAGGGAATCGAATCAGTAGCCTTTAGGTTCTTGGGACAGTGCTTAAGCCACTGAGCCACACCAGTCAGGGCATAATTTTTTACATTTTAACTTTATTTAAAAATCTTTAAGAAAAGTAAAGTTAATTTTAATATATATTTTACTTACTCATAATTATTTCAGCGTACAGTCTATATTAAAATTACTATTTTAAATAATTTATTATTTTTCAGAGAGAGGGGAAGCAAGGGAGGCAAAGAGGGAGAGAAGCGTCAATGTATGGTTGCCTTTCACCTGCCCCCAGCTATGGACCTGGCTGGAGACCTGGTTTGCAACCTGGTTATGTTCCCCTGGCTGGCGATCTAACCAGCGACCTTTGGGTTCCCAGGCTGGCACCTTATCCATTGTGCCACCAGCCAGAGCACAATATATTAAAATTATTAATGAGCGAGTTTACATTATTATTATTGTTTGTTCCCTTTTCTTTGAACTCTCCTATAAATTTTTATTATTTTTAAATTTTATTGTTTTATTATATCCATCCCCTTTTTCCTTTCCTCTATCCCCTTCCCCACCCACCCACTCCTCCCAGTCAATCCCACTTGTTGTCCATGTCCATGGTTCTTCCATACTAGTTCCTTGACTAAACTGCTCTCCTTC
>PVIW01014049.1:0-24946 GCA_004026585.1 Noctilio leporinus | reverse complement strand
CTGAAAGCTTTCCCCCTAAGATCAGGAACGAGACAAGGCTGCCCACTTTCTCCACTTCTATTCAACATTGTCTTGGAAGTTCTAGCTATAGCCATCAGAGAAGAAAAAGGAATCAAAGGTATCCAAATTGGAAAGGAGGAAGTCAAACTGTCATTATTTGCAGATGATATGATAGTGTACATACAAAACCCGATGGGCTACAACCAAAACTTACTCAACCTAATAAGCAAATTTAGCAAAATAGCTGGGTATAAAGTCAATATCCAGAAATCAAAAGCATTTTTGTATACCAATAATGAAACAACAGAAATAGAAGCAAAAAAACAAATCTCATTTACCATAGCAACAAGAAAAATAAAGTACCTAGGAATAAACTTTATTAAGGAGGTAAAAGACCTGTACTCGGAAAACTATCCAACAATGAAGAAAGAAATCAAGGAAGATACAAATAAATGGAAGCATATACCATGTTTGTGGATGGGAAGAATTAACATCATTAAAATGTCCATACCACCCAAAGCAATCTACATATTCAATGCAATCCCAATTAAAATACCAATAACAGACTTCACAGAAATAGAAAAAATACTTCAAAAATTTATATGGAGCCAAAAACGCCCACAAATAGCCACAGCAATCTTGAGAAAGAAGAACAAGGTAGGAGAAATCACAATACTGGTCTTCAAACAATACTACAAGGCTACTGTCATCAAAACAGCATGATACTGGCATAAAAATAGACATATAGATCAATGGAACAAAATAGAGAGCCCAGAAATTAACCCAGGACACTACAATCAACTAATATTTGACAAAGCGGGTAGAAACATCCAATGGAGTAAAAACAGTCTCTTCAACAAATGGTGTTGGGAGAACTGGACAGCAACATGCAAAAAGATAGAACTAGACCACCAACTTACACCATACACCAGAATAAACTCAAGATGGATAAAGGATTTAAACATAAGCAGTGCCACCATAAAGGTCCTGGAGAAAAATATAGACAGTAAACTTCCAGATATCCTATGCAGAAATATGTTTACTGATACTTCACCAAGGACAAAGGAAATAAAAGAACAAATCAACAAATGGGACTATATCAAATTGAAAAGTTTCCATTCAGCTAAATAAAATATCAGCAAAATTCAAAGGGAACCAACTGTATGGGAAAACATAATTGCCAATGATACCTCAGACAAGGGTCTGATCTCCAAAATACATAAAGAACTAATGTGACTCAACACCAGGGAGACAGACAGCTCAATTCAAAAATGGGCAAAGGACCTGAACAGACAACTCACTGAGGTAGATATTCAAAGGGTCCAGAGGCATATGAAAGAATGCTCAACATCACTAGTCATTAGAGAGATGCAAATTAAAACCACAATAAGATACCACCTCACCTCACACTTGTCAGAATGGCAATCATCAACAAATCAACAGACAACAAGTGTTGGCAAGGGAACCCTCATACACTGTTGGTGAGAATGTAGGCTGGTGCAGCCACTGTGGAAAACAGTATGGGGTTTCCTTAAAAAACTAAAAATGGAACTGCCTTTTGATCCAGCAATTCCATTACTTGGACTATACCTAAAGAATCCTGAAACACCAATTCATAAGAACCTATGTACACCTATTTTCATAGCAGCACTATTTACAATAGCCAAGTGCTGGAAACAGCCTAAGTGCCCATCAGTGGATGATTGGATCAAAAAGCTTTGGTACATTTACACAATGGAATTCTATATAGCAGAAAGAAAGAAGGAACTCGTACCCTTTGCAACAACATGGATGGAACTGGAAAGTGTTATGCTTAGTGAAATAAGCCAGTCAGTGAAGGAGAAATACCATATGATCTCACCCATTACAGGACAATAATGAACAAAACTAACAACAAGCAAAACAGAACCAAATATATGAATACAGTGAATAGGCCTTCAGTGGTCAGGAGGAAAGGCGTTTGGGGGAGGTGGGTGGCAGAGGCAGGGAAGGGGAGCATCTCAGACAAGAACCTAGTATAAAGGAACCATGGACATGGACAACAGGTGGGATTGACTTTGGGGGGGATGGGTGGGTGGGGAAGGGAATGGAGGGGAGCAAAATGGTGATGGATGTAATACAACAGCAATAAATTTTTGTTTGTTTGTTTTTAGTATTGAGTTCAACCCAATTTAAAAAATGAGCAAAGGAGGTGAATAGACACTTCTCAAAAGTGGATACACAGATGGCCCATAGACATATGAAATGATGGTCAAGGTCCCTAAACATCAGAAAAATGAAAATGAAAAACCACAATGAGATATCAACTCACACCCAACAGAATGTCTGTCATCAGTAAATCAACAAACAATTGCTGGGAAGGATGTGGAGAAAGGGGAACATTTCTGTTGGTGGGTATGTAGACTGGTGCAGCCACTGTGGAAAGTAGTATGGAGATGCCTCAAAAGATTAAAAATAAATCTGCCTTTGACCTAGTGATCTCACTTCTGGGAATATATCTGAAGGAACTCAAAAACACTAATTAAAAGAAACATAAGCACCACTATGTTCATTGCAGTGCTATTTATAATTGCCAAGATATGGAAGCAGCCCATGTCATCAGTAAATGAGTGGCTAAAACAACAATGGGACATTTACACAGCAGACTACTAAAACAGAAACATTTATCCTTTGGGACAGTATGAATGGACCTGGAGAACATTATGCTAAGTGAAATAAGCCAGACAGGGACAGACAAATAGCATATGATTTCATTCATATGTGGAATATAATGAACTAACTGAACAAACAAGCAAAATAGAGACAGACTTCACAGAGGGTAGGATGATAGCTAAGGGTGGGGGAGGGGTGGGATTGAACAAAAAAGAAAAAGGAGTCATGGACATGGACAACAGTGTGCTGATTGCAGGTGGGGAGAGTTATAGTATAAGGGGACTAAATGGTATTGGGAAAATACAATTAAAAAATAATAAAATAGATCTTGATACCTTTCAATTTAGTTCTTATTTTTTATGACCATTTAAAGAATTCTTATCCTTTTATTTCCACATCTGGTGAATACTGTGAGGTCATATTGAGATCCCCTTTCAATAGCGGAAAGTCTTCTCTAGAGAAAACTGTTAGGCATTCACTCCCTTTAGGGATAGTCTTAGCTGGAGAGAGAGAGCACACCCAAAGCCATGACCCTTTGGTAGCCCATTTCTAATTTTTGGACCTGGATCTCCCATCATCCCACTGGTAACCAGAAACCAATAACTTCTTAAGGTGAAGTACTGATAGTCCCACAAGGTAGCAAAGCAATTGTTAAAATGTTTACCTAGTTTTATGCAGTGGCAGTATTGTAGCCAATGAGGTTTATCCGAGGTGCAATTATTGCTAATTGAAAATGTTTACCTATGCTGAACTGGGATAGCTTACTGGTGGAAAGGAATCTACTAATGGTACTAGGTATCAGGTACTTAAGAAATATGTGGGATAGAGTAACTATAAATTCAGTGTAATGAAGTGACTGTCACTAAGTTCAAGTGAAGACAATGAATAGCTGAGTGTGATCAGCTAAAAATTAAGTGAGAGAGTAGACTGGCCACATTGGTAGTAGGAAAAACCAAGATGATAGAGAAAATGAGAACATTTCCAGAATTTAATCATGAGAGTAGCAGAGCCCCAAAGATTAAACTCAGCTCAACCAAGTCTACTATGGATGCTAAAGTTGGAACTCTGGTTTGGAAATTTGAGGACTCAGACATATTGAAAGATTTTATTTATTTTTAGAGAGAGGGGAAGGCAGAGAGGCAGAGAGGAAGAGAGACATCAATGTGTGGTTGCCTTTCACCTGCCTCCAGCTACAGACCTGGCTGGAGACCTGGCTTGCAGGTCTGAGTCCCTGTCTGAGTCCCTCAGACACATTGAAAATCTGAATTGATACATACAAAACTCTTGACATCCCAAGATGTCTTGAAGCCCCTGAGTCTGCAAAAGTTTCTCACTCTTCTCTCTTAAAAATTAGTATTCCTTCTTTGCTTGAAAATAATGTAAACCTTCTCCCCAGATACACAACTTCTGCCTACCTCAAATTATCTCCTGGCCAGTAAGCCAATAACTAGTGTTAAGTCATAACATGATAAGAGGAAAAGTCTCTATGACAAAGGATCTGCAGGACCTAACCTGAATGCATTGGCAAAAGCTGGAAGAGTATGCATGGGAAAGGATTCTGAGGGTTCTTAATCAAGGTATGTGCAATATAAGGTGTGCAAATCCAATCACTTAAAGAATACTGTCTCAGAGTATAGGAACATACTGGTAAAAATTCCACAAGACAGGATAAACATGCTGCTAGAATTTCTAGTAAAAGTTTGAGAAAAGAGATGGCCAACACAAAGTAAGGTGAAAATGCAAAATTTCCCAAAGGAAAAAGCTTTAGAAGTAGTTTAAAAACCAAAGAGATCTTTGTTTTACCTCAGTGATCAATTATACTGGTAAAGAGGGCACCAACTTTACGACCATGTTCAGCATTGGCTCTCCTCTATAGACCATGTCTGGGGATTGACTATGGATCAGATTGCAATTATAGAACTAGGCTTGTTGATGTCAAGAGTGATTATAGAACCCCAGTTTTCAGATCCAGAATCCATTGACTAAAGAAGAAGCCAGGTGCCAAGGAAGAAGAATATATATAATAATCTTTCAGCAAAATACATAGCAATTATTCCCCCAGTCTTTTCCCCAATTAAAAAAAAATAATAATCATTTTCTTCCTTTCCCACATCTCATATTTTATAGTTAGTAATTTTAGACCTAGTATACTATTATTTAATATTTTAATTAATAATTAGTTATTTTATTTATTAGTTGGTCTTACATTTGGATGCTGTTTTATAACCATAAAATCAGCTTTATTTTCAGTTAATAATTGCGGATTGATGACATGAATTTATCTGTGCTCACAATTAAACCCTACTAATATAATATCAATGGATTTACCACACAAAGAAATCTAGAGAGGAAGCAAAAATAAATGTGAAATATAAGCATGGTTTTGAGAGCCAGAAGCCTAAACAGAAGGAATAATAGACATGTTATTACTTAAGTGCCTACAATGAGAGGATATTTGTCATACTTAACTTCATTAGTGTTGCGAAACTTCTAGACTCAGCACTCAGAGGCAAGCAATACTGTGGTATATGGGGTCTAACATAGGGTGAGTGCTTGAAATCTTAATACATAACTTAAAATAGCAAACCTCTCTCCTATACTATAGCAAACCTCTCTCCTACACTACACATAGATTATTAATCAACCTTCACAAAGATGTACCAATATGAAGTTTCAGAATACAAGGATAAACACCATGTGAAAAATTACATAAAGAAATAGCTAGGTAAAATGAGCCAGACAGTAAATAGTAACAATGCCAGAAAAAAGTAGAGCAATATTTTTAGAACTCTAAGGAAAAATAATTTTCCATACAAATTCTCCATTCAATTGAATTTTAAATAAGAGGTGAGAATAGAATAATGCCAACTTCAGAAACTGAAAATCCAAAAATATACCTCTAAAAGACTTTATTTGGAAGTTCTTAAAAAGTTTACTTTTGCAAACAAGAGAGCAAAGCAGAGAGAAGAACATGGATCTGCAAAAAACAAATAACAAAAACACTGTCAATATAACAATTTGACAAGTACAAAAAGTCAGTACAAATTCCAGGAGAAGGTAACAAAAGTAAAGAAGGAAGGCATCCAATTTTAAAATAATAATAATGGTAATAATTACAAAAAAGGAAGGACAAACTTAATATGTATGTGTTTGAAAAACTTATTGATAGGTTTTTGTTTTTTTTTTTTTTTAAGATTTTATTTTATTATTTTTAGAAAGAGGGGAAGAGAGAGAGGCAGAGAGGGAGAGAGACATCAATGTATGGTTGCTTTTCACCTGCCTCCAGCCACAGACCTGACTGGAGACCTGGCTTGCAACCTAGTTATGTTGCCCTGGCTGGGAATCGAACCTGTGACCTTTGGGTTCACAGGCCGGCACCTTATCCACTGTGCTACCAGCCAGGGCCTTATTGATAGGTTTTTAAAAGATGTAATCTAATCTCAGGGAAAAATAACATAATCTCTATAGAAAACTAAATAAATTAAATAATAAACTTATTATATCTAAGAAAATAGCATTTGTATTTTTAAAAATATTTTATTCATTATTTTTAGAGAGAGGGGAAGGGAGGGAGGAAGAAAGGAAGAGAAACATCAATGTATGGTTGCCTTTCACCTGCTTCCAGCTGGGGACCTGGCTGGAGACCTGGCTTGCAACCTGGCTATGTGCTCTGACTGGGAATCAAATCAGTGACACTTGGGTTTGCAAGCCTGAGCTCAATCCAGTGAGCCACACCATTCAGAACCAAACATATGTATTTTAAAGGAAAAATAAAATCATGGTATGCTACTTGGCTCAACAAAGAAATATATTTGTATAGTCATAGTAATATAAATTCTTCATTTAACCAAATAAAAAATGAATTTTTTTGTTTAAGAAAAAAATGTGATATAATTATATAAAGATGAAAGGGGTAAAAAGATAATTGATTTCTCAGCTCTAATAAAAATGCCAATAAATAATGTATCAATTTTATAGTTTAAGAAATAGAATTATAAGTGTTATATAGAAGTATTTATTAAAATACCGAAAGAAACACTCCCAAAATCAAAAGCTGTTATCTCTGGCAAAGAGACTATGAGATTGGGAGAATGGAGCAGGAGATTAATGCTTTTGTTATGAATGTTTTTATATTATTTGAATATTCCATAACATGCATGCAACAAAATAATACAAATAAATTGGAATAACATGAATTATACATTTAACTGATGTCAATGATTATTCACAAACTTTGTTGAGGTTTTTAATTATGTACACTGAAATGTCCCAAGAAAATTTTCATCAAGGAATATGATTTCTTTCCTTTCTTATCTGAACAATTTTCTCTGTGCATCAGAAGAAAACATTAAGTAGACAAATCTGCAGGGGTCTTATTTTGAGGGATTAATGTTTAAGAGAAGTTTGAAGTCAAATTGTTTTTTTTGTAATTTGCAGGCTGCTTGTCCTTGAGATTCAGAAATGTGTCCTACCTGTACATATATATTGCTCTCTTTGTATTAAGTTTTTCTTAGCATTTAGTGAGCTTTGGTAGGTTGCAAGATCAGGACTAGCATAGCAGCACACTCTTTCCTATTTTCTAAGCCCAGATATATTTTAATTGTTCTCAGTGATTACAAGGAAGGTGGCAAAACAGGATAGATGTCTGTGAGTTTTTCAGCATCTTATCTATAAATATGGGAAAGCTTAATTTTTCTTAGTGCCAGTCCCAATTTCCCTTCCTCTCACATTATCAATTCCCTCACTGATATTTTAGCTTCTCTCTTTCTCCATACACTCTGCCCTTTTGGTATATAAACATGCACAAATAACCCTTATTCCAGCATTTTGGAAAGAGGTAAGTGTACTAGTTAAAGGAAATCTATATGATTGTTTCTATAACAAGAACAATATTCTAGAAAACAAAATGCTTTAGAAAGTACTCCTAATTTATCTTTTTGGTGAATTATAAAAATAAATTAAATTAAACAAAGATAACTATATACCCATAATATTATGTTCATAGATACTGGTAATGATTTGAGACATCATGGAAAACAAGTAGAATATTTTGTAAAAATCATAGAACTATCATTTTAAAATGTAAAAACAATTACCCTAGAAACTACAGTTTCTATATAAGCTTAATTTAAGTATCAGGGAAATGCCAACATAATACAGTAAAGTCTTATTAATTCTTAACACAGAGGACCAGAGAGAGAAAAATAATTACAGAATTGCAATTAACTTGCTTGAGATTATCTAAAATTTTTTATTAAAATAATGGAGCATCTAAATATATGGGGGCTAGTAATCTTCTTCTTATCCTAAATAAACCAATACTGGGTTAATAAAGTTTTCTGTTAAAACAAAAGCAAAGCTACAAATTCATGGGGAAAAATGACAGGCTGGGTACCATGGCATTTTGAGGAAGAAAATTCTTAATATAAGAATTATGGCTTTTTAGTAGGCCTAAATCATTTTAGAGTTCTGTCCAAATTACTTTATATTAAAATTTAAATTTTGAATTGCAATTACTTTTATTTCTTAGAAGAAATATCTAATGCTAAAGAGTTTTCTAGCAATAAGTGGTGATAATCTTAACAAAAAATTTTTGCTAAGAATCATATAATGACATTCAGTAAATGAGAGAAACAGCCACAGGAAGAAAAAAGTTGTGCTCATGGGGTAAAAGTGAATACTACTGATCAAGAATTAAAGGAGTGGCACAAGACAAAAATAGCAGAAGTAAGAATGAGTTTAACATAGGCTAATTGTTAGGGGTTAATATTTTATAGTACCTGATTCTCAAAATATGACATAAGTACCTTCTTATGATATAGTAAAAAATTACTGAGGTAACTATGTTAGCCCATGTAGAGATAAGATATGATAAAAATTAAAAATAAAAGCCAAAATATAATTAACATTACATTATATATATATATATATATATATATATATATATATATATATATGAAAAATAGGTAATAATATACAGGATTTAATAAAATACATTACTAAGATTCATTCTACCAGTTTCACAGTCTTACTGTATAATCCAGCAATCAGGCTCCTAAAGATTTATCCAACTGAATTAAAACTTATATTCACCCAGGAATCTGAACACAAACATTTACAGTGTTCTATTAATAACTTCCAAAAACTGAAAACAATCAAGTTTATGTTCAATAGGAGCATTGGTTTGTGGAACAACTTTGAATATATATTACTAAGTGAATGAATATTCTGAAGAGGTCTTACGCTATTAATATATGAATCCAGTTACATGACATCATGGAAAAGACAAAACACTAACAGTAAAAATGTCAGTGATTGCTGAGAGTTTAGAGGATGCTTTAAATAGAAATGTTCCCCTATCCCCAAGAAGTAAAACTGTTCTGCATGATATAATAATCAATATATGACACTATGCATACATCAAAATTTATAGAACTTCAAAGCATTGTAAGAAAAAAACCAATACCCTTTCTGGTTAGGGAATCTCAGCATGAAACATAGGCTGACAAAAGTATTTAATTATCTTATAAATATATAGGACAAGCCTACTGAAGGGGTTGAAGTAAAGAGGTGTTGACCTAAGTCACTTTAAAAGTGATTAAATTTTATCAACTAAAGAGGGAAAAAAAGAAAGATAAATACTGCTAGTAAAGTTGTTTTCCTTTGCTTAACAGATTCCTCATTAAACTTTAGTGGGAGTTTACCTATAAAGTGAGAACAGGAAGCTGGAATGAATCATGTAGTAATTAATTAGAGACATCAATGTGAACTAATATGGATACAGAAGCTTGTGTATAGAATTATTCATGAGCATTATATATAAATGTATTAATATACCCATGTTTATTTTCTTACTCTGTCAGTTGAGAGGACCTAGAATGATTAATATCTCAGTAGCAATGAGCTCACCTTGTGTCCAGATCTTGATGTCTAATACCATCCTCCAATAAAAGGAACCTGGGTTCTTTGGAAAAATGAAAGGACAAAACAAGGACAGGAAATATACAAGATGAATCTACAATATCATGTACCAAAAAGTAAGAGAGTATTCAAGAACAATAAATAAAATTCAAATTTCTGCTGTTTATAAAAAGAAAACATGTAAACCGAAAGAGATCATAGTCACAATTGCCAAGCCAAAGACATTGTGAACAACAGCATAAATAAAATAGTAGTAGGCTGTAATCATAAGTATACAGTATATATTTGTAATTCCATAACATGTAAATAAATAAATAGGAGTAAAAGAAAAACCTTTCATGCAAAAGAATTCCAAATAATTTATATAGCTACTTCACTCACAAAGGGATGGAGCATATCTCTCCATATTAAGTGTGGGCTGTACCTAGCAGCTTCCTTTCAAAAAAGAAATGGCATGGAAAGAAGGAAAAAGAGTAACTTCACAATGGAGAAATCTAGCAAAATCAACCTTGGCTAAATGACTAAGGTCAACATAAATAGTGATAAGTTCTGTTGATATTATATACCCTTAATACTCATATGAAGTCTTAAAAATGGCACCTTACCTCCATGTTCTTCCTTCTGAAAATATATTGATTTGGTGTAATCATGAAAAAAAATCAGACAAATCCAAGTAGAGAAACATTTTATAAACTATCTGTTAGTATTTCTCAAAACTTTCAAGGTCATCAAAAACAAGAAAAGCTTAAACAACTGTTTTAGCCAAGAGTCATCTGAAGAGAAATGACAACTAAATGTAATGTG
Source organism: Noctilio leporinus (assembly GCA_004026585.1). NCBI lineage: Eukaryota > Metazoa > Chordata > Mammalia > Chiroptera > Noctilionidae > Noctilio > Noctilio leporinus. The sequence goes on along the minus strand of PVIW01014049.1, from coordinate 14,569 downwards.
ATGTCCTAAACAGTATCCTAGAACAGAAAAAGTGCATTGGATAAAAACATCTCATAAAATTTCATCAATAATAATATATTGGTATGTTATTAGTAATATACTGTTAATAATATAATATTGGTAATATATATTATTGTAATTCTTATATATTATATAACATATATTAGTAATTATATAAATAACAACATATTAAAATAATAACATATTGTCAATATTATATAATATATCAATGTTGGTTCATTTATAGTAAAACAATTTACCATATTAAGGCAAGTGTTGATAGAGGAAAACGAATGCAGGGTATATGGGCATCCTCTCTACCATCTTTGCAGTTATTCTGTAATTGTAAAACTGTTCTAAGCAATAAAGATTTTTAAGAATAAAAATCACTATATAGAGTGATTTTAAGAAATATTAAGAAAGCAAAGTAAGAAAATATACATGTGACTCTGCGTATGCGTACATACCCACTTTTTCATAAAGAAACCAGGAGATGAGAAATCAAGCACTAGTAAAAATGGTAACCAACAGCAAAATGACAGAATAGGAGTGGGTTTATACAATTTAACTTTGCAACTCTGTAAATATTTTGCATACTTTTAAAATAAAATTAAATTTTGAAAAGCAAAGCAATCCTTAAAATGAAAAGCAAGCTGGAAAAATTAGCATAACTGCACATCAAATTGTTGGCAAAACCATACAGAGAATTATTTCTAGTTAAGCAAAGTATTTCAAGAGAAGAATTTTGAAAGACACAGTATTTGGGGCTGCCACCTCCCTAGGGGGAATTGCTCTAAAAACAAAACAATCACAAATATATCTAAACTGCATTCATTTGTCTTATTATTGATAATATGTTTTGTTATTCTGAAGCTAAGAGATAGCAAATATGTTTTATAGGATTTAAAGAGCCTTTTGCTGGTAGGATAAATGAATAGGCAGAACTCTGTTATTTACAGCTCAGAACAAGAGAAGGCTAACACAAAGGCCACATAGGAATTTGCACTAAGGACAAGATAATATCAAATTGGAGCTCTAGAGGACAGTTTATGTACAGCAAGCAGAGTGGGATAAACTAGGTTTCACAGGTTTCTAATAGATTAGTTAATTTGGCATAGGGGATGTCCCTAGCTATATGATACCTGGATCCAGGATGATTCTAGCAGGTACATGGATACTCCAAAGTATGAGGGCATTGATAAGGGGAGCGATTGGGTGGGGGGCTAGTAATCAGCTGTTCAAAAAGCAGGAATGACCACCTCTAAACAAGTATTTCAAAACTGAGGAATAGTATTAGGTAAGAAAATACTATATTTAGACATATATACATACATACATGCACCCATACATACATACATAGGGATAGAAAGAAAAATAGATGATTGAGAGTGAGGAGGGAGCAAACATCTTATTAATATCATAAGAATCAAAGATCTCAGGGAAAGTAAAAGCTATAATCTTTTATTTGAGTTGGAAAGATATTAGTTTTGTCCACTGAAGAGGACAGAAAGCAATGACAACTCAGTAGTAATTAGTACCCTCAGTGCTCATGTTATGATCTTTAAATCCCATTTATAGTAATTAAGAGGATCAAAGACTTCTAGAGAAAATACTTGAATTCATATTTGGGGGAGAAAATGTAAGTATGTAAGATATAGATATACTGTGCCTGAAAGCAAGAAATTATCAAAGAGCACTAGGATCATGTCAAAGAAACATAGGAGCCAAATTTGAAGGGCCTCTAATAACGAAAAATAATATCATTTGTGTTCACAGTTATACTAAAAAATTATTAGTCATCACTGAAGGTAATTATTTTGAAAACTAATAAGGGCAAAGACTGAAGCACCTATTTTGTTTTTCCTGTATAGATGAAATTTTAGTGTAACAAAATAATTAATCAGGAACAATTACATCTACACAAGAATCTCAGCTAATAAATGCAAAAGTAAAATATTATTTAACAACCACCATTTTGCATCCCTTAATTAACAGATTCAGACTTTTATCATCAATAGCTCAAATAATAAGTTAAACTGTTAGAGCAATTTAATGACGGGAACAGACTAATAAAACTAATCCCACTGACCAAACTTAGCATTGCTAAATATACAAGCATCAAATATCATGTGCCTCTTGTTGTAATGCAAGAGAAATAACATCACCATAATCAACAACAACAAAAAATCTACCTGAGCCTCAGCAAGCTTCTAGGCCTAGCTTCTAGCTCTAATTACAGAAAATTTGATAAAATGTAAAGTTATATAAGCCTATGGGGAAGCAATCAAATCCAAAATTTGAGAAATTTCATAAAATGACTATTTTTTTAAACAATATACATAGGATGAAATAAAAGTAAGTCAAGATATGGGTTGGCCAAAAAGTCCATATGGTTTATTCTATAAAATAAAAGATACATTTTTCATTTTCACTAATAACTTTATTGATTTGGATATTTTGAGTATGTTGGTTATCTCCTGCAATTGGGTCCCAGTGGGTAGAGGCCAGGGTGCTTCTAAATATCTTCCAATCATAAGGCATCCCCAGAGCAAAGAATTATTTAGCCAAAATGTCAATAGTACCAAGAAACTTCACAAACCATTTTTTACATATTTGATTTATCACAGTACCTTTTTCATACATTGCACAAATCCTTTTATGCTTTCCATTGCATTTTTACCTTTCTTGAAATAATAAAGCATAATACACTAAAATGTTGCATATTTTCTTCCATTTTCAATAAGAATGGCTACACAAAAATTCACTGATTTGATGTTTTTTTAATGCATATTGCTATGACAACTGTTACAATATAATCTAACGAAACTGTTTCAAATGAAGTTAAAGACAATTAAGTGCTACTAGAGCCATTTTACAGAAAAAAAAAGAACTTTTTGGCAAACCCAATATTATTGATTAAAAGAGATATAGTAGATATGTCAATCAAATGTAAAATGTGAACCCCATTTTTAGATACAAATCTACATAAATAAATTATATAGACTTTTTAAAGATAATTTGGGAAAGGTAAATATAACTGAATACTATATAATATTAAATCATTTTAAAATGTTACTGACTATGATATTGATATTATGGTTATAGTTTTTTAAGTTAATGTGTGTTGGAAATATATGCTGAAGTACTCATATGTTATATAATAAGATATCTGCAATATACTTTAATAATTCCCAGCAAACTTAAAAGGATGAAAGATGACATAAACAGAGTTTAATATCCTATAGTCACCTGGAATAAGAATGTTTACATAGTCATTCAAAGCAAAAATGGTAGAATGTTGATCACCATTGAAGCTAAGTGTAGAGATTCATTATACTGTATTCTTAACTTTTGTGTATGTCTATATATAAAGTTATGAAAAACAGTTTTCAAGGTTAAGTTTTGTCATATTTACTAGTACTTAAAAAATATGGATACACTTTCCTTGGCAGATTCACTAACAAATATTTCTCAAAATAATGTTTTCTTACCCAATATATCTCAAACAAACAAAATAAATTGTGTGTGTGTGTGTGTGTGTGTGTGTGTGTGTATACATATATATGTATGTATGTATGTATATTTATGTATAATTTTCTCATTGTTTACAAATGTCCAAAAGATGTACATGATTTCTCTCAGACTGTCTGTCATGGGAGGCAAAATTCCAGATACAAATTTCTGTATTTGTCAGTATTGCTAGGTTAAGCTGTGTAACAAACATCACCACAAATACCACACACATACACACACACACGCACACACACTAAAAAAAAAAAATCAGTGATAAAACAATTGAGGTTTATTTCTTACTCACATTTCATGCAGGTGGTTGGTGAGTTGTTCTGTGCTGGTGGTTCATTTCAGATATATTTCACAAGCCTTCATACTAGGGTCTGAAAGAAGAAGCATCTTCTATTAGGAACATGCTATTCTTATGGCTGAGGGAAAAACCGCAAGTGGCTGAAATAAACACAACTTTCTTTAAAACATTTGCTTGATGATAGTATGGAGCATTATCATAATACCAGTCAAATTAGTTACATGGCAAAGCCTGAGAATGGGATGGGACAAATATATTTCATCCACATTTGGGAATAGGGTACAATAATACAAACTCCCACAGAGAATTTCCATAAAGAACATTCCCCTCTATGTTATAAGTTCCATCAGTGTTCTTAGCCAACATTTATCTGGGATCTTGAATATCAAAGCAGTTTAGATTCATGAGTAGGCCTGGTTCTTCTGGGCAAAAGCTTAGCTTAAAGATGACTGCACTGGGAAAGTTCTTTGTCCATTGTTTCAGGAACCTAGAAGCACATTTCATCCTTCACAACCAACTTAGTGCTCAGATAAGTCCATTGATTCAACTGATTTAAGCCTTCAAGGAGATGTTATCTCACTCAGGAAGCTATCTATTCCAAGTCAATAGAATTTGGACTGGTCAGTCCTTGTCCACATTAATAGATTTCAGTAAGTTGAATCTTGGGAGACAAAGGAATGTCTCAATTCATTTCTTACCAGAAAGTCCCTAGGGTATTTTATTATTATTATTATTATTCAAAATGTTCCACACAATCTTCCCCAACTCACCAAGCACCCCTCATGCGAGACATATTTTCTCACCTAAAAAGAATTCATGAGAAACAACCTTTAGGATGAAAGAATCATGGAATTTTGTATGTTGAATAACAATAAAAATACATAAAGCAAAAATGTTTGAGACATAATTATTAAGGGAATTTAATGGAACTGTCTCATTTTTAGATCAATGGAAAAAATATTGAAATATACTGACAAGTTGACAAGTGATAACATAATTAAGAAAATTATTAGAAGGTACATTTGGATGTTTAATTGTAAGAACAGATTTTAGACTTTCTCATCAAGAATCATGGAACATTTGTTAGCATTGATAAGGGCCTAAGCTATTGCTTTTTTTTTTTTTTTTTTTTTTTTAAGTAACCAGATTTAGTTCTTTAGGCAGTAGAAAATTGGGTTATAAACTAATAAAAAATATTTTGCAAAATTCAAATTAATGCAATTTTTAATTTCTCCTGAAATACTATTGAATCAAAGAAGAAACTAAATCATAAACTATTTAGGAAATGGGAAAAATGAGAATATCACATATAAAATGTATTAAATTCACCAATCAAAAGACATAGAGCAGCTGAATGGATAAGGATCTTAACTAATGAATGCTTTAAAATAATCTTATTATAAGTAGATTTTACTAAATAAGGTATAATTTTTTATTTTACTTGTATCTGCATCACTACAAGTTAAGTTTTCTTAGATTGGAATTATTTCAGAAGATGGAAAACTCAAGTTACTTTTAATAACTCTTAGAAAAATCAACAGCAGTTAAAGAAAAAAAAAGACAATGTGTATTTATATTACATAGAATACATGTCATCTTTCATGCTATATTTTTCATTCTTACAAAATATGTGCCATTTGTAAGTGTGTGATACATAGATTTTGTTAGCAATTTATGTTTTAAATAGCAACCAACTAGTAGTTGGTATATTGTGAAATCAGTCAATCTTTAGTTTAGAAAAGATGCTGAGAATGAAGACCAATTTAGGATGGAAGTGCAAACTACTAAACTATATGTTTCATGTACATAGACAATATATATTATCATAAATTAACATGTAAAGTAGATGAAGTTCCTTTCAAATAGATAGTGGAAATATACATTTCTAGTTATGAAGGCCCCAAAATGAGGGTGCTTAGGAAAATGTATTAATGCTATAGTAAACTTTATTATTGAAATGTGGATATACCTAACCTCTACCTCAATAGACTCTTAAATAGTTCAGTGATTAGTTTAGGACCACATAGAAAGTCAACCACAAGTTCCAAATATAGACAAAATGCTCTTCTACACAATTATTTAAATCCTAGGGTTTCTTCTTCTTCTTCTTCTTTTTTTTTTTTTTTACTTCAAATTAGTAGATATCATAATTTCTACCCTGTAGGGATCAGCTGAGCACTGTAAGTGCCATTATTTCTGAAGGCTGCAACTTTTAAAACACATATAGAGGAAAACCAGAGTGTATTAAATGAAGTAAGACCTATGCATGGCAAAAAAAAAAAAAAAATCAATCTACTATCTAAGATGGAAAACTTGAAAAAGAATAAGTTGTAGTTCCAGTAGCATAAAATAAACTTGAGTTGTGTTATCGGAGGGGGTGTGATCTGACTCAGAAACCAAATTCAGTTTTTACTATGGGTTTGGCACTCTCTCTAGAACAGCTGTCACAAAGGGAAGTTCTGCAATACACTATTTCTATGATATATTTCACAAAAAATAGCATTCCAGAGTAAAATTAGTTTTAAAAAAAGACAAATGCTTAATTTACTGTAACAGATCTAAAATATTATCATTTAACATGTAATAATTATATAAGCTATTGACATATTTTACATTTTTATATTAACTCTTCAAAATTCAGTATGTACTTTAAATATGTGTAAAAGTATGTATGTATATAAATGTATTTGTGCATGTGTTTGGTAATACTGCAATTGATATTACTTTAAAAAGTAATTCTTTAAACAAATGAATTACCACAAGCATTTTGAAATAATGAAAACTTTGAATTAAAAATAAATAAAATTTTGCCTTTCTTACTATTGATTTAGATAGCAACAAAGCTAGAGACTACATTTTCCAGCCTATTATTTTGTAACTAGGTTTGGCCATGTAACTATGGTCTAGCCAATGGGATTAAGAGAAATAATTAGTGTAATTTCCAGGTCATCATCATAATTATATATGAAGTCACTCACTGTGGACTACATCTGGAAGTTGCATTGTCTTGGTTCTGACCATGCAGATGAAGACAACATTGGAGGAAGGACAGAATAAGAAAATGAAAGAAACTTAGCACCCTGAATGATGCTATAAGGTCATTAATGACTTAAACTTATCTGCAATATTATAATAGAAGAAAATACAGAAGTGGTTAAAAATAGATTTATAATTTTTTGTATGGAAAATAAATAATAATTCAAGAATAAGAAATAAATAATATAATAATAAATTGTTTTTCATGTATCCATAGCTATAAAACTACCTTTGTCCATCCCTGTACATTACTTTCTTATTTCAGCTATTGTATTCTGAGATCTATTTGTTATAGCAACTTAACCTGCCTCCTCACTAAATCATGTGGCCAAAACTATTGTTGCAATTTAATAGACTTAAATTTCTTTATTAATAATTAAGCAACAATTAAAAGTCATTGACTAAAAGTAAATCACACAAAAAGTAGAAAAATTAGTATACCTTATCAATGCAATATGTAAAAGAAAGAAAGATGAAGTCAGAATCTAATAAGTTAGAACAACAGAGAGGAACAGAAATGGTAAACAAATGTTGTAAAACAGACAAATATTCCCAAGTCAAATTAATTATAGGGCCTGTTTGGAGAACTGCATGAGAAAAAACAAATGTTTTAAACAAGGACATGGTGAGAAAAATCAAAAGACCTGATGGTTTTGGTACAGTGCAAACTAAACCCAATTCAAATGCCATATCCACCAAGGATAAGTTATATGTTTTTTCTTAAAGTCCCCATGCATTCATGAGTTCTACAGTGCATGTCAAGAACTCCAGGCAGTGGTTTTGAAGGGCATCATAGGAACTGAGTGAAGGTACATTACACCTGGAATAGCCCTAGAGGTGTGCACAGTGAGCAGGCACACTAATCCCTAATCATTTCAATGGCCTAATCCAAGTCACTCTTCAGAGAAGTAAAAACATCCCAGAGTATACATGGTGTTTCATGAACAATTCATTCCAATGCCAGGCCAAATTAAACCTTAGTGAGTGTGACTATCTCAGCCTGTTGGTAATGTTATGATCAGCATTTTAAAAAAATGGACAGAATTGTAGAATATTATGCTTAGTGAAATAAGCTAGGCAGTGAAAGACAAATACCACATGATCTCACTTAATACAGGGCACTAATGAATAAAACAAAGAAACAAGAAAAATAGAACCAGAGGCATGAAAACAAGGAATAGACTGATAGTGTGCAGAGGTGATGGGAGCGGGGGGGGGGGGGGGAGAAGAGGCAAAGAATGGAAACAGTTTAGTCAAAGAACTAGTACTAGTATATAAATGACACATGGACATGGACAACATGTGGGGATTGACTGTGGCAGAGGGGATGGGGAGAGTGAAGCAGAGGAGAGCAGTGGGGAAAAATAGGATAATACAACAATAAATCAATTAAAATAAGTAGATAAAATTAATTTTAAAAGCTTACTCTCTGACCCTGTAACCATCTTTTATCATGCATTTACTTTAAATGAATCCTTTCACTCCTTTTGAATGGCTTCTGTTCATGATATACAGACTTGTGCTTAGAAAAGAGTCTCTAGGGCATAGAACTCAAAATATAAAATCTGAGGAAGATGGATGCATGGAAGGGGGCCATGCTGAGTGTCCCCTCTAACTTCTGAGAAGCTAGAGGAGAAGGCACAAAACTCAGACCAGTTGAAAGACTCAGGGACTTGGTGTTTTTGGATTCTGATGTGACTGATCTAGAGATTGCAGAGGCCTGGGAGTTGGCATGACCTGGTCAGACGAACTGAGTAAGTTTGGAGTAAACTGTGGTAGCACCCAGCTACCCTAGCAACAACCCACTCCAGCCACTATTGGCTGATTGGCCCTCTCAGGGAGGCATTCAGGACCTGCCCTGACTGATGGCAGAGTGCTTGGCCCCTATCCCCAAGGCACAGCACTTGCTGGAGGGAGCCCCCCCAAGCAGCAGTAGTGGGACCAAATGGGAGCTCAGTGGGGTGGGGTCTGTGTCTGGCAACCCACAGGTCCTGATAGAAACAGAATGCAGAGTGCTCAGAGCCCCTGGGCTACATGCCTGTGCTGGTGAGAACACCCTGGCAACCAGCAACTATAATAGTAACAGAACAAAATGGGAGCCCAGCAGGCGGGGGCTTTGGAGTACTGTGTGTTCCAGCCTGAGCCTCTACCCACTCAGCAGCAACCCAACCACTGTCCCTCACAGAAAAAGACTGCATAGTGCTCAGCCTTCCCACCAAGGTGCCTGTGCTCACAAGCCCCAGCAAATGCAGTGGTAGCAGACCCAATGGAAGCTCAGCAGTAAGGACTGAGCACTCCAGCCTGAGTTCAAGTTAAGGAAATCTAGCAGTCTGTGCCACTGAATCATATATGTCTCCTACCACAGAAGGTCACTAAACAAAGGCAGGGAGTCATAGCAGATTAATATAAGAAACAAAAACAAGCAAGAAAAAATACCTAAAATGGGGAGAAAAAGAAACTGTCCATCACCAAATGAAAAGGAGGAACCCCTAGAAAAAATGCTAAGTGAAATGGAGATAAGCAGTCTATCAAATGTAGAATTTAAAGCAACCTTTAAAGGTTTATAAGAAACCTCAATGAGCTCAACAAGCTCAAAGAAAACTACAAAGAACTCCAAGGGAACTATAAGAACTCCAGAGAAACCACAAGGAACTTATGGGAAATTATACCAGCATTAAAAAATAAATAGAAACCATCAATAAGAACCAGGAGGAAATGAAGAATACAATTTCTGAACTGAAGAACACAGTAGAATGAATCAAAAGCAGGTTAAAGGAAGCAGAGAGCCAGATCAGCCAGCTGGAGGACAACATGAAAAAAATACCCAGACAGTGCAACAAAATGAAAAAGATTGAAAAAGAATGAAGAGGTGTTAAAAGAGCTGCAGGACAATATGAAATGTAATAATATCCATAGCATAGGGATACCAGAAAGGGAGGAAAAGGAGTAGTAATAAAAACCTGTTTGAAAAAGTAGACAGAAAAATTCCTGAACTTGGTGAGAGAAAATATTCCCAAGTCCAGGAAGCACAGAGGTTCCCAATGAAGATGAACCCAAACAGGCCTACACTAAGACACATCACAATTAAAATGGTAACATTCATAGATAAAGAGAGAATCCTAACAGCAGCAAAAGAGAAAGAGTTAATAACATACAAGAGAGTCTGATAAAGCTATCAGATGATTTCTCAACAAAAGCACTACAAGCCAGAAGAGAATGGCAAAAAAATACTCCAAGCAATGAAAAGCAAAGGCCTCCAACCAAGACTACTCTACCCAGAGCCTTGAATAAGGCTCTCATTCAAGATGGAAGGTGAAATAAGGAGTTTCTAAGACAAAAGAAAGCTAAAAGAATATATCTCCACCAAACCAGCTTTGCAAGAAATATTAAAGGGACTGATGTAAAAAGAGGAAGAAAAAGAGAAACACAGGTACAAAGCGAAAAAAATCACAATGAAGAAGTACCTATCAATAATAACTTTAAATGTAAATGGATTGAATGCTCCAATCAAAAGACACAGATTAGCTGAATGGATAAGAAAATACAACCCACATATATGCTGTCTATAAAAGACCCACCTCAGAACAGGAGATCTACACAGATGGAAAGTAAAGGAATGGAAAAAATATTTCAAGCAACTTGACATACACACATAAAAAAGCTGGGGTAGCAATACTCATATCAGACAAAAGAGACTTCACAGCAAAGGCCACCAAAAGAGACAAAGAAGGTCATTTCAAAATACTTAAAAGAACAATCCATCAAGAAGACATAACCCTTGTAAACATATATGCACCCAATATAGGAACACCAAATTATATAAGAAAAATCTTGGAGGACAACAAGAAGGATATAGACAAAAACATACTCATAGTAGGGAATTTTAATACCCCACTATCAACAATGGACAGATCTTCCAAACAAAAATACACCAAGGACATTATGGCATTGAACAACACCCTGGATAAAATGGAATTAACTGATACATAGAACTTTTCACCCGAAGGAAGCAAAATAAACTTTCTTTCCAAATGCACATGGAACATTCTCAAAAATAGAACACATGGTAGGACACAAAACAAGCCTCCACAAGTGCAAAAATCATTGAAATCATATCAAACATCTTCTCAGACACAATGGCTTGAAGCTAGAAACCAAACTCAAAAAAAAAAAAAAAAAAAAAACCAAAAAAACCAAAACATTCAAATTCATTGAGGCTGAATAACACTCTATTGATTAATAATTGGGTTAACACTGAGATCAAGGAAGAGTTGGGTTAACACTGAGATTAAGGAAGAGATCAAAGTTTCTGGAAACAAATGAAAATGAACACTCAACAACCCAAAACCTATGGGACACAGCAAAGGTAGTCCTGAGAGGGAAATTTATAGCAATACAGGCCTACCTAAAAAGGTTTGAAGAAGCTCACATAAACAACCTAACCCTACAGCTACAAAAAACTAGAGGAAGAACAACAAACAAAACCCAAAGCAAGTAGAAGGAAGGAAATAATCAAGATTATAGCAGAATTAGATGACATAGAGACAAAAAGAACAATTCAAAGGATCAATAAACTCAGGAGCTTGTTCTTTGAAAAAATAAACAAAACTGACAAGCCATTATCCAGACTGATCAAGAAAAAAGAGAGAGTGCCCAAACAAATAAAATCAGAAATGACAAAAAAGAAATCACAACTGATATCACAGAAATAAGAAGGATTGTAGGAAATTACTATGAATAGTTATATGACAAAAAAAATTGACAACCTGAGTGAAATGGACAAATTTCTGATAGCATATAATTTCCCAAAACTGAATCTGGAAAAGGTGGAAAGCCTTAGTAGACCAATAATAACTAGTGAAATTGAAGCAGTAATCAAAATACTCCTGGAACACAAAAGCCCTGGACCAGATGGATACACAGGTGAATTTTACCAAACATTTAGGGAAGAACTAACTCCTATCTTTCTCAACCTATTCCAAAAAAATTGAAGCGGGAAGACTCCCAAACTCTTTCTATGAGGCCAGTATTATACTAATCTCAAGACTGGGTCAAGAAAAAATGAAGAAGAAAAAAACTACAGGGCAATATTGCTGATGAACATAGATGCCAAAATCTTCAACAAAATATTGGCAAATCAGATCCAGCAGTATATTAAAAAGATCATACACCATAATCAAGTGGAATTCATCCCAGGGATGCAAAGATGGTACAATATTTGCAAATCAATAAATGTAATACACCACATAAATAAAATGAAAGACAAAAACCATATGATCATATTAATAGATGTTGGAAAAGCATTTGACAAAGTTCAGTACCCATTTATGATAAAAACTCTCACAAGATGGGAATAGAGGGAACATGCTTCAACATACTAAAGGCCATATATGAAAAACCCACAGCCAACATCATACTCAATGGGCAAAAACTGAAAGCCTTTCCCTTAAGATCAGGAACAAGACAAGGCTGTCCACTTTCTCCACTTCTGTTCAACATCATTTTGGAAGTTCTAGCCAGAGAAGAAAAAGGAATCAAAGGTATCCAAATTGGAAAGGAGGAAGTCAAACAGTCATTATTTGCAGATGACATGATAGGGTACACACAAAACCCTATAGACTCCACCAAAACACTACTCAAACTAATAAATTAATTTGGCACAATGGCCAGATACAAAGCCAATATCCAGAAATTAAAGGCATTTTTGTATACCAACAATGAAACATCAGAAATAGAAGCTAGAAAACAAGTCCCATTTACTATAGTGACAAGAAAAATAAAGTACCTAGAAATAAATTTAACCAAGGAGGTAAACCTATACTCAGAAAACTACAGAACACTGAAGAAAGAAAATAAGGAAGATACAGATAAATGGAAGCATGTACCATGTTCATGGTTGGGAAGAATTAACATCATAGAAATATCCATACTACCCAAAGCCATCTATAGATTCAAATGCAATCCCTATTAAAATACCAATATCATACTTCAGAGACCTAGAACAAATTTTTAAAAATTTATGTGGAGCCAAAAATGACCCCAGATATCTACAGCAATCTTGAGAAAGAAGAATAAACTAAAAAGAGTCACAATACCAGATATTAAACTATATTATAAAGCTGCTGTAATCAAAATAGTTTGATACTGGCACAAGAACAGACAAACAGATCAATGGAACAGAATAGAGACCCAGAAATAAATCTAGGACTCTATGGGCAAATAATATTCAACAAAGAGGGAAGGAACATAGAGTGAAAATAGCCTCTTCCACAAGTGGTGTTGAGAGAATTGGACAAGAATATGCAAAAAAACTAGACCACCAACTTACACAACACACTAGAATAAACTCAAGATGGATAAAAGACTTAAACATAGCCTTTGCCACGATAAAAGGTCTAGAGTAAAATGCAGGCAAAAAAAATGCAGATTTCCCAAGCTGCAATATTTTCATTGATATCACACCCAGGACAAGGAAAATAAAGGAAGAAATAAACAAATGGGACTACATCAATCTGAAAAGTTTCTGCTCAGCTAAAGAAAACATCAGCAAAATTAAAACAGAACCAACCATATGGGAAAACACATTTGCCAATGACATCTAAGACAAGGGTTTGATATCCAAAATGTAGAAAGAACTTATACAACTCATTTTTTAATTGGGAGACAGACAACCCAATTAAAAAATGGGCAAAGGACCTGAACAGACACTTCTTCAAGGAAGACATACAAAGGGCCCATAGGTATATGAAAGAATGCTCAACATCACTAGCCATCAGAGAGAAGCAAATTAAAACCACAATGAGATAGCACTTCATACCTGTTAGAATGGGCATCATCAACAAATCAACAAACAGTTGGTGAGGATGAAGAGAAAAGGGAACCCTAGTGCACTGCTGGTGGGAATGCAGACTGGTGCAACCATTATAGAAAACAGTATGGACCTTTTTCAAAAAACTAAAAACAGGACTGCCTTATGACCTTTCAATTCCACTGCTAGGATTATACTCAAGAGTTCCTGAAATACCAATCCAGATGAACCTATGCACCCCTATGTTCATAGCAGTACTATTTACAATAGCCAAGTGCTGGAAGCAGCCTAAATGCCCATCAGTGGATGAATGGATAAAAAAACTTTGGTACATTTACAAAATGGAGTACTACACAGCAGAGAGAAAGAAGGAACTCCTGCCATTTGTGATAGCATGGATGTATCTGGAGAGTATCATGCTTAGTGAAATAAGTTAAGCAGCAAAAGATAAATACCATATGATATCACTTAATACAGGAACCTAATAGATGAGCAGAAGAAATCAGAGACATGGAAAAAAATAGGAGCAGAATGATGGTGACTAGGGGAGAGGGGGAAAAGTAGAGTAAAGGTTTAATGGAGGAGACAATGTGAAAGACCCATGGACATGGACAGTGAGAAGAGGATTGGTGATGGGAAAGGGAATGGGAAGAGGGGGCAGGGGAGAGCAGTGGGGGAAAATGAAACAATTGTATTACAAAACAATTTTTTTTTTAATTTTATTGTTGTTGTATTACATCCATCCCCTTTTTGCTCCCCTCTGTCCCCCCACCCACCCACCCATTCCCCCCAAAGTCAATCCCACCTGTTGTCCATGTCCATGGTTCCTTTATACTAGGTTCTTGTCTAAGCTGCTCCCCATCTTTGCCTCTACCTCTCCCTCCCCCCTACCCCGTTCCCCT
>PVIW01014048.1:0-24952 GCA_004026585.1 Noctilio leporinus | reverse complement strand
GTCGGTCGGGAACACCTCACCTACTGTCCTGCTGGCCTCCTCTGCCCCTGGGCTCTGCTCCCCTGTGTCCAGATGCAGTCCGTTCCAATCCCTAGGGTCCTGAAGACGTCTCACGCTCCTTATCCTGTCCTCTAGCTGCTTTGGTACTTGAGAACACCATCAGCACTGCTCTCTACTCTGTCGCCATCTTCCCTCCTACACTCCTTAAACGTATTTCTTGATTTTGCACTCTTTCCCACCATTCTTTACCTGCCTCAGCCAGCCTGTGGTCCCAGTGTTTCCCTTGCTGAAAGGTGGCTCCGGGCAATTGCACAGCCTACGTAATACAGCTGTGGGAGGCTGTCCCGGGCACCTTGCTCTTACGAAATTACACCAGAAATGGGGCTTTCTTTTTCAATAGTCTTGAATATTGTTGCCAGCAAGGAGGCCTAAAATGGCAGAAGCCGTGAGGAGAGCCACCCTAAGGGGACAGTCTAAGGATGAGAGGGGGAAAAATGGAAAGAACTGGGTCCTTGCAGTAGGCATGGGACCCCTGAATGGAAGATCCCTGGCAGCGCCCTATCTCCCCCAACTTCTTGTATTACGAGATAATAAATAATCCTTCTGGTTCAGACTCCTTTCTGCTGAGTCTTGTTCCTTGTGGCCAAAACTACAATAGAGACAGATACATACAGACTGTGGCTCTGGTGTTAATTTCTAATATCCAAGAGCATTTTCTAAAGGAAATAATTCTGTCCTGGTCCCATGTGGGTCTTCTTATTCCATCGTCTTTGTCTAAGGCTCTATGCTGTTCCTTTAAATAGTCACCCTCATTCTATGAGGTCAAGCATCATGGAAGAACTCCAGAAATTTAAGACTTACTATCTTCGTTCCAAATCTGCTAGTTTTACCCTCCCTGCCCACAATTCACCAAGCTTTTGGCTTCTATTTCCACCCACCGGTATTAAACTCCCCTCTCCTCCTCCTCAGGCTTGACCTTGAGCACCACCTCCCTTGTCCATTAGTTTAGACTTCCCACTGGTTATGGCTCAGGGTTGCCCTGCAGTGATGCAGGGCTGGCAGAATTCCCCCAGCAGAACCCAGGGAAACGTCCCTGCAATTTCCCTTCCTACCTTATACCTCACTCAGGTCATCTCAGGAATGTTGCTTCTCATCCTGTGTGGTTTGAGATTCTCTTTTGGGTTCTACTACTGCCATGTCTACTTACTCAGACCAGAGGGGCTTTTTGTGTTGTTGTTTGTTTGTTTTAAAATTTTGTTTATTTTTAGAGAGAGGGGAAGGGGGGGAAACAGGGAGAGAAACATCAAGGTGCGGTTGCCTTTCATGCACCCCCAACTAGGGACCTGGCCCAAAACCCAGGCATGCGCCCTGACAGGGAATCAAACTGGTGACCTTTTGGTTCGCATGCAGGCCAGTGTTTAATCCACTGAGCCACACCAGTCAGAGCTCAGACCAGAGGTTTTTATGCAGGGGCTGCGACTCCCCAGTCTCTCTGTCTGAAGTGGCTCCACGTTCCCCCATCAAGTACTGAGTAGTCTTCAACCCTGCCTCCACAGATGGTTGCTTCTCTTCAGTACGCACCTTATGGAAAAAGCCAGCAGCAGCGGTGACCTGGGCAGAGCTCCCCCTCTGCACACTAGCCTCCGACCCATCTCTGACAGACAGGAATGGAATCCTTGCTGTGGCCAGTTTAGGTGGAAAGGGAAACACTTTCAGGTTGGACGCAATTTTATGCTGTGCTCCCGACACTCTCCTCATTCCCAGGTTAGCAACCAGGGCTTTTTCTGTTCAGTTTTTCAGGCCCACAACAGGAAAGCTATTGTACATGAGGAGCTGAGAGGTATACAAAAATGTACAAGGTGGGCCCTGGCTGGTGGCACAGCGGATAAGGCACCAGCCTGCAAACCCAAAGGTCGCTGGTTTGATTCCCAGCCAGGGCAACAATAACCAGGTTGCAAACCAGGTCTCCAGCCAGGTCTGTAGCTGGAGGCAGGTGAAAGGCAACCATACATTGATGTCTCTCTCCCTTTGCCTCTTTCCCTTCCCCTCTCTCTAAAAATAATAAAATCTTTAAAAAAAAAAATGTACAAGGCAGCCTTCTGCCCTTGTTGGAGTAGGAGTTCCTGCCTACCTCGCAGTTCCCTTCCAGATCTTAAATTCCATGCTTCCAAATGAGATAGTAAAAATGCAACCTTTGGATTGCTAACAGATTCTTGGACTGAAGCATGAGCCACCCCCAATATGCTGGATTGGGTAACAATGCAGAGAACAATGGTCTAACATATGCAATGCATTGTCTCGCCTTTTTAAAAATTCATTTTATGAAATCCCTTATTGAATCAGGCTTGAACTTCCTGTGGCATAAAACCAAATAGAATTAGAGTGATGCTAAAAATGTAAATGTATCCCAGAGAGTGCTAACTGATGCATTCACGGGAACATTTAAGCCTGATGTGTCGCATGCAGACACTGTGATAATAAAGCAGAACCCAGAGATCAGGCACTTGGGGTATAAACATGTATGGGACTATTTTTAACTCCCTGCTTTCTTAGGATTGTAAAACTGGTTTTGACCTTGGAATCCTCAAATGTCAGACCTGGGACAACCTCTAAGAGAAGTCATCCTGGAGGGGTGAAGGACACATTCAAGGGCATTCAGAGAGCAAACAGAGCCAGGCCGGGTGGAGTTCAACAGACTGTATGTATTAAGCTTCCCCTTTGCACCTATCATTGCTCTGGGCATTGTGATCCAGAGCAAAGTAGGAACAACCACGCTTTTTGGTGTAACCCCAAGTGTCTGGATGTCCAGATCAGACCTGTTTCATTTTCTTCCCCATTCTCAATAGATTCCTTGAGAAGTAGGAAATTCTGTTTAGCAGCACATGACTAAGAGACCAGGGGAAAGAAAAAAGGCCCTCCCCCTGGCTCCCTTGTCTTGGATCCTACCTCTTGAGCAGAGACCTACATTTAGCCAAAGGGTCCATGAGCTCTTCCCCCTGCAGCTTCCTCTCATGCCTCTCACTCCATTGCAGAAGTTGCTTTATTATGTATTCAAAACACAGCCACAGAGGGTGGCATTTCAGTATCAGTCTCTCCGTTTGGTGGCAGGTTAGGGAATACTGCTTAGAGAATGCAGGCACCAAACACTGCATTTCCTTTCCTTTTCCCTTTTCCCTTTCCTTTTTTTTTTTTAAAGATTGTGGTCAGCTGAGGTGGAAAATCGTGCAGGGTGGTGTGGCCACCAGTGTGAAGGGATTCTGGCTCTGATGTTGAGATCTAGTATTTCTTCCCTGGTGCTGTTGCCAGGCAGATTTGTCACTGACACGCATTTGCTCCCTGGGAAGTGAGTGCTCCCCCCTCCCAACTTCATTATGCCTGCAGCCCGAGCTCTGCCACAGAGGAAGAAGCCACGCCAGGCCCCCTGATTCACGCTCCTAAAATATCAGCCGGCCTGGGTATGTGAGCGACGTG
This sequence comes from Noctilio leporinus, assembly GCA_004026585.1. Classification (NCBI taxonomy): domain Eukaryota; kingdom Metazoa; phylum Chordata; class Mammalia; order Chiroptera; family Noctilionidae; genus Noctilio; species Noctilio leporinus. Next base: position 21,481 of record PVIW01014048.1, on the reverse strand, counting down.
ATAAATCTGGAAAACATAATCAGATCACCCGGTGCTATATCTGTTCACGTACAGGGGCTGCAGCAGGCTCGCTGACCTGCCCTCATACTCCTTGAAGGCTGCGCCCAGGGGGAGGTTCAAGGTCACAGCTTCCAGACCTGGGAAAGGTGGGCAAGGAAGTTGGGAGCTGACGGACAGAAGAGCTCTTATAGCTGTTGACATACATCCCACGTCCCAGGTGTGAGGCTGAAGTGGAGTTCAGCTTCAGAGACTGTGGGGAGGAGCTGGAAAGGGGAGCCTAGCAGAGGCCTTGATGTGAGCCAATCTCCCAAGAACTCCCAAAGGCCCTGAGTGTGGACATCAGAGGAAAGGTTGGCTTCAGCTTCACTAGGAACCCCATCAAGATGGAAAATCAACTACTACACAGAATCTGTCAGGTTGGCAGATTCCTTAAAGAACCCTCTGGAAAAAGCCAGCCAAGTCCTTCCTTTGGTGAACAAAGAAAAGTGCTACTTAATCGTTTCAATGCTCCAAAGAGAAGGGCCTTGTCTACAGATCCGAGTTCAAGCCTTTCCAGGGTTTCTTGACCAGGGCCTGGTGACAGCTGGCTTGTTTCAAATGACAGCACTCCTCCAGGTTAGACATGCCAGGATTCTTAGTTCAAAAGTGGAATCACACAAAGTCATTATGCCATATACCTTAAATGTACACAGTGCTGCATGTCAATTACATCTCAATAAAACTGGATAAAATGAAGACTCGTATGAAAGTGACAGTTCATACCTCAGATTCCTAACCCTCAATCGTTGCTTTGCTAGGGTTGGCTCCTGCTGCCTCCATGTGACCTTGCAGTAAAATAACTAGGAGTGGGCAGGAGACAGAGTGGAATGAGGTAGGAGGTGCTATCTAATGTAAAATGAATATACATTAAAGGAAATCAAGGAGCCCAAAAGTGTCCAAAAGTTAGGTCCAGGGGAGCCAAGAAAGCCCCATACCCAGATTAGCAGGTGGTAGGGCCAATGGCTCAGTGATGGCAGATGAGTGAGCGCAGGTATTCAGGTGACAGAGACCATCAATGTGCAAAGAAGTGAGATGTTGAGAAATGAGTTGGAGCTTATCTTTTGTGTTCCCCTGACCTATCTGCCAAAACAATGGAAACATAATTTTCCCCTTTCCCTTCCAAGAAAGGCAGCCAGGACTTTGTGTTCCCAGACCTGGGTGCCTTGACCCCAGGCAGGGAATTTCCAGCTCTTTGTGAGTCAGGCCCACCTGGGAGAATTTGGGAGCCTTCTACAAAGGAAAGTGGGTAGAGGGTTCTATGTTTTATGAGTGAGAGAGTGTTGGGGCCTGACCCCCAGGAGATGGTTGAATCCTGAGAACTTGGCAAATGAGAGAGGCTGGGTTTGTGGGATTCTCCATGTAGCCTGTCCCCTACGCCTTGTGCCCAGCCATGGCCAGATGAGGGATGGCTGTGGATGCTCTTGGATACTAGAGACACTGTAGACTTGGGAGCAGGGTCAAGGATTCTCTCAGGGGAGCCTGGAGATATGTAGAAGAGCTGTGAGAACCATCTTTTGTGGCTGGGCCCAGAAGGAAGCAGGGGACCAGCACATGGCAGAGCCTTTGGAAAGCATCGTTAGCCATTATGACAAGAGCGACACATGCCAATGAACTATGTGAATGAGTTGACTTATGCTCTTCCAGATCCGAGCAAGACACAATTTTACATGCCTGCCCGCTGTCTTCCTTTCACAAGCTGATCTCCCACATCCCAAGACTCAGGATGATTGACACGGCACTCATGGATTTCCAGTTCACAAGCACACTCTGTTTTCCCCTCCACCCAGGCCAAAGTGCTGGTTATACAACTGTGCACCATTTTCATGCCCTCATCTCACATTAAATCCATGCATGGAGCTATTGGGGGAAAATGTGCATTGAAGATTGGCTAACACAAATGCCAACACAAAACATGACATAGCTTTTGGGTTTAATGAAAACAGCTTCTATTCCTTTTGGTGTTAGACCACAAGTCCAACAGCTGCACACAATCAGGTACCAACGTTGAGGGAGCCACCTCCCTGCTCACCCAGGAAGCTCTGGCATGCCCCATGTTTCTCCAGAACCAGACACCCAGTCAGCCAGCCAAGGTCTTAACTCCGGCCCTGAGGTCAGCCCACTTCCTGGTCATCTCTCCAGTGAAGACAACACTGTCAAGCACAGGCCTGAGCTTGCCTTCCTGCCAGCCTTCACCCAGATGTGTTCTCAGTTTCAAGAAGACCTATGACGGGGCACAAGCCCCAGGCGACGGCACTGGTGGGTCAGCTGGTTTTCTCACATCCCAGTGATGTCCCTCCATCTCTCTCTACCCCACTTTCTAATACATCCCCCACATTCACCCCTTTTTCTCCAGTAGGAAAAATTCCTACATGTTCTGCAAGGTCCAGTTTAAACACCACTTTCCTGGGAAGCCTCCCTAACTGCCCAGGCAGAATTCACAACTTGTATATCTGCACTTGGCCCACTATTTCATTCCCCTGCAGACTGGAGTTAATTGCCTACCTGTCTTTCCCACTTATTAGAAAGCAAATCTTTAGAGAAGAGAAGCTATATCTTATTAACCCCTGAGCCTTGTGTTATGAGTATAATAGATCATTTTCCTTGTGGCATTTACAAATTTATTTTACACAGAATACTATGTAAATGGAAAGCCCAAACTAGTAGAGTATCTGCCATTCAAAAGGGATCACAGCTATCCAAGTCAAAATGTCTCATAATAGTGCTTGTGGAAAGACAAATTTCTTTTAAGAAAATTATGGTAAAATATATATAACAAAACTTACCATTTTAACCTTTTTTTTTTTAAAAGATTATTTATTTATTTATTTATTTATTTTGAGAGAGGAAGAGAAACATTGATCAGTTTCCTCTTATACACCCCCAACTGGAGACCTGGCCCTCAACCCAGGTATGTGTCCTGATCGGGAATCAAACTTGCCACCTTCTAGTTCACAGGCCAGCACTCAGTCCACTGAACCATACCAGCCAGGGCCATTTTAACCCTTTTTAAGTATACAATTCAGTGGTATTAAGTACATTTACATTGTTGTACAACTTTCATCATGCATCATCCATCTCCAGAATGTTTTCACCTTCCCCAGTTCAAATTCTGTTCCCATTAAACATTAACTCTCTATTTCCTCCTGTCAGCTCTCATTTCACTTCTGTCTCTATGAATTTGACTATTCCAAATACTTCACCTGGGGATCATACAATCTTTGTCTTTTTGTGACTGGCGTATTTCACCTAGCATGATGTCCTCAAAGTTCACCCATGTACATGTCTTTCTTTTTAAGGCTGAAAAATATTTCATCAGGTGTAATGCCACGTCTTGTTTATTCTTTCATTGACTGACAAACTTTTGGGTAGCTTTCACCTCTTGGTTACTGTGAATAGTGCTTCTTTGAGCATGGGTGTATACAGACAGCTCTTTGAGACCCTGCTTCTGATTCTTTTGGTTATAAACCCAGAGGGTAATTGCAGGATCAGAGGGCAATACTATGTTTAATTTGGGGTGGGGGGAACCATCATACTGTTTTCCGCAGCAGCAGCATCATTTTAAGTTCCCACCAAAATGCATAAGGGTTCTAATTCCTCCATATCCTTGCCAATACTTATTTTCTGCTGTTTGTCTTCCAGAATAGCCATCCTAATAGGTGTGAAGTGCTATCTCATTGTAGTTTGATTTACATTTCCCTAATGTTTGGTAAAGCTGAGCAAAAAATAAATTTACTATGTTTTATTCAGATTAAAAAATACATCATGTACTATAAAAAGTTGAAAATTACAGAAATAAAAGTTAAAGTATAGAAGCATACAAGACCAAAAAAAAAAAGACCTTACCTAGAGATAAATACTGTTTGACATTTTGGGAACAGCTTCCAGTCTTTTTCAGTAAGTAAATTATTTTATGCCCAGGCCACATCCCAGAAAAATGAAGTCAGAATCTCTTGGGCACTTTTTTTTCCCTGAGACAGGAAGGAAGGAAAATAGAGAGGGAGAGAAAAATCTGTGTGAGAGAGATACATCAGTTGGTTGCCTTCCACAGGGTATCTGACCCGGGACCAAACCCAAAACCTAAATATGTGCAGGAATTGAACCCACGACATTTTGGGTTATGGCACAAAGCCCAACCAACTGAGTCACACTGGCCAGGGCTCTAAATAAATTTTGATGGAAAAAAAATTTTTTTTTTTTTAAGATTTTATTTATTTTTAGAGAAAGGGAAAGGGAGGGAGGAGGAGAGGAGATGCATCAATCGGTTGCCTCTCATATGCACGCAGCTGTGGACCTGGCCCACAACCCAGGCATGTGCCCTGGGTGGGAATCCAACTGGCATCCCTTGGGTTCGCAGGCCAGCACTCAATCCACTGAACCACAGCATCCAAGGCAAAATTTCTTTTCTTATTTAACAACTCCTCACCCAACTCTGCCCCAAGGCAAGAAAGAGGCTTTTAGGGGCTGGTGACCATGGAAAGGAAGCATGTAGCCAGAGAAGAGTAACAAGCGAGGGGAGATGGATGACACGAGAAGAGACTTTAGGAGGAAAGGGCAGGAATTCAGAAAGGAATTTGATTACACTTCTGTCTCCATACAAGATCTTCAGTAAAAATCATTTACAAATAAATACAGGACTGTCAGGAAGGTACCAGAAGCAGAACTTGGCTGGAGAAGAGCAAGAGCGAGGGCTTGCCATAGGGCTGATAACCGAAAGGGACATGGCCCCCGCACTTCTGAAACTGGGTCTTTGGGAAACTTGGGCTGAAATTGCGCATAATGCTGTTAACACTTTCCCTTGTAATTCAATAACCTCCTCAAGTGTTCCATCTAGTTACCAAAATTCCATCTCCTCTTCCTGGGCTCCGTTGCAGTTAGATGTGGCCATGTGGCTGAGTTTTAGCCAAGGGAAAGTGGAAATGGTTTGTACCATTTCTGAGCCAAGGCTTTTAAGAAGCAGGGATGCCCCTTCGTCCTTCTTCCCCTTCTGCCAGCTTGCTGATGAGGATGACAAGGCCCTAGTGGGTAGGCGGGCCAAAAGGGGGAAGGAGCCTGGCTTCCTGGAAAACCAATTGAACCCTGTGGATGAGAGCCAAGTGCTGACCAGGAATATTTGCTTCAGACTGTTATGCAAGTGAAAAATACATTTCTGTGTTATATAGCAGCCTAATCTGTCCACCATCAACAGATGCAATTTACTTATCCAATATGCTACTGTTAGAATGGATAAATGGCATTTGGAGGAGGAGTATTGCATTTTAGTTCAACTGTCCAGTAGCTGCATGTATTTGGGCTGCAAGTAACAAAAACAAACAAACAAACAAACAACAAAAAAAAAAAAACCTCACTGAAATTCATCATCAAGAAGAGATTTCTTGGCTAATTGGGAACCCAGAGGTACCGTGGACTGCATTGATTTCTAAAATGATGTGGAGACTAGACTTCTTTTCAGCTCATTTCTCTTTTATACCCAATGTTGGTTGTCTCCTAGGGTTAACTTACTTATGATCATAGGAGGACTGGTGATAATCAGGCCTACAAGCTACCTTAGTCCCATGAAACACAAAAGCTTTGTGCTGATTGGCTCATCCCTGAGCCAAATCCTGTGACCATAACAATTAGATTGCCAGTGGCCTAGCCCAACCAGGACTCTTTCCTAGAGCTGAAGGTAGGCTTGGTCCCGCCCACACTTCATGGCTGCCGCCAATGACCTTATTTTTGTATAGAGATGAAGATAGTAGATTGCCCAGATATAGGGAAGAAAGTCACCTGATTCTAGCTTTCTCTGAAACAGAGGATGTTTTTTAGAGGATGCTAAATAAAAGTAAATTCCTCCTTAAATGCATTAAAATATGACTTTGGGAAACTTATTTTCTGCACAAAAGAGAAGATTAAAATCGTGGAAGAGGTAGATGATTTAAAGACAATGACATAAATCCAATGACCTGGGGAAAATAAAATTATTTACAAACAAAGTCTGGATACTTCAGGAAGAATATTTTATATTAGGTACTTTCATGGTGGGATGGTAACAGGTGGAATAAAAGAGAATAGTGGTGTATCCAGACATCATGTGTAGGATATTTAAGTTCAAGTTTGTTTTTCAGACGGTCTCCTTTCTGTTATTGGAATACTTTGTTCACTCATAGTGTGTATTAAGCGTTACTGCCAAGGGCACTATCTCAATGCCAAGGTCAGGCTAGATATGCTGACTCCATTCTTCCTCCAAACAGTATAAATTAATTTTCCTGGACATCATACCATGGGCTAGATGTAAAAATGTGGTAGTTAGCAGAATGCTTTCTTCCTAAACTGCATTACTTTACCTCTTAAACAAGAATCTAATTCCTTTATTTGTTAGTTCGAGAGGAATTGGGCCAATTATTTTAATGAACATAAAAATAATTTTTTTCAGCACAAATGCTCTTTGATTGACTTAAAACCCCTGCATGTAAAATCCACACAAAAGAAATGTGAAGAGACCTACTATAATCAGATTAAGCTCAAATGGCAAGATAGGTGTGGAATTTAAAATTAATTGGGAATGCCAACTACAAAATGGTCCAATTTTCCCTCTCCTTGGCTCTGCGGGAGAAAAACAGAAGCAAGAGAACTTGCTCTACTTGTTCTTTTGCCCTACCTCTCCCCAGTGCCGAACTCATCTTCCCAGTGCAACCCTCAAATTCCAGTTCACTTCCTCCATGGACCTTTCCTAGACCGCTCCAACTCCTCACTCTAGACTTCCTGGCATGCGTTGCAGTGGTACAAAAGAATAGGGGCTAAAAGCTCCGACTGTGAAGTCAGACCTGCAGTCAGTGTCGGTCCTCCATCTGAAAGCTGTATGGCCTAGGGCTCTTCCATTCTGAGCCTGCCTCCTCTGGAAAAAATGGGACCAAGAGGGTGACAGGGAGAGAAATGAGATGGTGCATGCAATGAGATAATGTCTGATGAGAAGCAGGCATTAATAATGTTAGCTGTTACTAATATGTAATATATTGTCTCTTCCCCACAACGTGGAGTAGCACAACATTGGACCCGCAATATCTGATCAAACCCATCCCTGCGGCACTGAACTGATGGGAATTGAAAATGTTTTTCAAAGTGGAAGGTGGCTGTGGGCCAGGTTGGGACAGGAAGGCCAGCGACTGCAGGGCAGTGTTAGAGCAGCCTGCAGTGAGTGCTCCATAAACACAGCCCTCAACGACCAGACTCCAACCACCTCAAGTGATTGAGAAAAACTCCAGGGCTGCTGTTAACTCCAAAAGAACTTGAGCAGGGACTGTGATTGTCAACGCGTAGCTCAAAAGAGCAGCGCTGGGCAGAACGTTGATGGCTGGTCGAACAGAAATGTGGGGCTTGCTGGAACTTAGAAATGAGCCAAACTCACATATGAAAATTTCATTTGTTAGCTCATAATGGGGTTGGATGAAAGAGGCAGTGCTTAACATTCTTAGGAGAACAATCGTTTTTAATCAGTTAAAAAAAAGAGTCAACCAATGAGCCACTTACAATAGATCTTGATGGATTTGCTCTTTGAAACAAGTCTATTAGGCCGGGACGTGAAGAACACAAGCTAACCAGCACTGGTACTTGGCATGAATGGAAGCTTACTTTTATCCTAAAATACAAATGGCCATTGATTGTTTATGGCCAGCGGTAAGAGACTGGACCACAAAGTGATGTAAGTCAGCACCAGAGCTCTGTTTCCCACTGGGCGCTATCTTGGGAAAGTTATGTTAACTCTCCGAGGATTAGTTTCCTCATCTATGAAATGGCAGTAATAATTCTCCCAACCTCAAATGGCTGCCATGAGGATTAAACAAGCTCATTCAGGCAAAAAATTTAGCTTAGTATCTGGCATGTAATAAATATTCAATAAATGTAAGCAATTATGGTAATGATTAATCCACAATTCCGGTTTCTTACTATTTTTTTGGTATTATCTTCAAATGCTGACAAATTTGTTTAACTACATCTTTGCATAAAAATTGAAGATAGCACTATGCCGTTTTACAGAATTTGCATGGTTTAACCAATAAATCTTCTGAATAATGCTCTGTGAGTATCAAGAATAATGAGAATAAGGGTTGTCACTGGAAATTTGTGTAGAGATGGGAGGCTTAGACCCAAAGGTGAGGGAGATTGGTATCGTTTATAATTAGTTATTTGAGAAATCAGCTCCTCCTCCGAATTTGCTTAGTTTCCTAACCTCAGCAAAACATGCTTTACTTTCTTCTCTGACTTGAAAAGTCTTTGATAAATCAAATGTCTACCAAACCATCAATGCTCTTGTACTGAAGCTGGGAAACTCTGAGTTATGACATTATATACCTAATACAGCTAGAATGAGCTGAAAGTAATTCTCCTCAGAGAGCTTTACAGAATAGGCTGTCCTTTGTACATATCTGGAGGTGATGTCATTGTCTCACTGTCACTCGGAGGCAGCCAAGCCAGGACTAGTGATAGGGCAGGGCCCCAGGCAATGATGGATTACACCTCTTACCTGGACCTGTCCTGAACAATAACCCCTTTGTGAGGCCACTGCCCAGGCCTTTCTGCCTGTGAAAAAAAGCACAGACCTTGACCTGCAGGAGGACTGGAATTCCCATCAGCCTTGTTATAAGAAGGCTAATTGGGCTAAATAAAAGCCACAGCCTTGGACAGGCACTGGTGAGCCACTGAGAATTCACTGAGCAGGACAGACATGGCTGCTGCTTTCCTGGAGCCCACAGTTGATTGGGAAAGACAGAATAGGAATAACTGGGTGAATACGAATGAATGGCAATTGCCATGAAGTACAGAGCAGCGTTAGTTAGACTTTATACAAGGGAAGATAGGGAGGGTTAGGCGTGACACTGAAAACATAATTTTTACATCAAAATGATGTAGAACACAAACTTTGCTTCAGTTTGAAAGATAAAACTGGAAAGTAGTTACACGCCTGGGGTGTGACTACTCACCATGACCTGCCTAGTTAGGAATTTATGATCAGATCACCCTGTGAGATTACTTTCTGTAGAACCCTTTTCTTGTCTGAAATGCCACTTTGCACACTTTGAATGAGCTACTGAACTAACACATTGTTGGCTGGTCATGAAAAAAGCCCATGTTTTCAAGCCTGCATGTTGTTGACTGATAAGAAGCTAACTTGAGCTTGCACTTGCATTAGCTTTTGTATAAAATTGCCAGTCAACAATGTGTAGGTGCGAAAAGGGCACTCTGACCATCCTGTGTCCCTGGAAGCAGGAACTAAGTCTTATCAGCAAAGACAGGGGCTCAAGGCCCAGAGGGCTGTGTAAACCAACTGCGTATATTCCAAGCCTAAGCTTATCTGGTCAATTCCTCACAAAGTTATAGTTTCTTGGCCTAATAAGTATAAAAGCTGTCTTCCAACAAATTAAATAAATGACTCAAGAAAGCTTGAGTCAGTGGAGAACTACCCCATTTACCTGGGATGGACTGGCTATGCCTCTGCAGGGTCGGGACAAGGCTTCCAGCTGCTTGGGTGGCTGAGCAGAAGAGTTTGAGAAGCCAGGGACAGGGCCCCAGCAGTGAAGGTCTCTAAAGAAACGAGAACAATACCTACCGGCCAGCTGGAGGACAGCCCATGGCCAGATCCCCGGCCCAGGCTGTCAGCCACTCCCGATTTCAGTGTTGCCTCCTCAGCCCAGGCTGCCCCTCTGGTTCGAAATTGTCATCTCATTTTCCCTCAAGATGTTGATGAAGCTCCTGTCTTGGGACTCTAAGGAGCTGGTGGGCTTACACTTGAAGGAGAGGTTGGGTGGGGGGCCAGATCTCTGCCCCGTCCCCCTTTCCTAATGCACTCTCTTCAGCTCCCTCTTCAGGCAATTGTCAACTTGTGTGTTAATTATCTGGTTTAATTTCAAACCTGGGACACGGTGAGCTCAAAGGCAGTGACCATATGATATCAGCTTCCCCTACCCAGCTTAGCATTTTCAAACCTCTCCGACTAGATTGCATGAGGCATTTCCGAGGTGCAGAGGAGGGCACCCAGATTGCCATGGAATGAGAAAGTACTGGTAATGGGAGAAAGAAATGGAGGTAGAGAGGACAGCCTTCAGTTTCACCAAGCAGAAGGAATGGGAACATGTGGAAAGATCTCACCACCAGCACCACTCCCCAGAGTGGAACTAATTGTAGGGGAATCTCTAAAGGGTAACTGAAAAAGTTTAATGACACCTTAAGAACCTTAATAATCTATTACTACAGGACTACAGTTATTTATAACAACATATCATGCTCTTAGATTCCTTGACATGCATCACTAACAATCATTTCGCTATCAGAATACTTTCTTACCCCTAAAAGAGTTTTTACTTTTTGTGACAAGAGTTGCAACAGGCAGAGAATGTCTGTGTTGATGCACTGGTACTGGTTATTAATATCATGGTCCCTAAGATGGTGGATACCAGCTTCACCATAAAACATGATGCCTTACAATACAGAACACATTTTTTAAAACGCTAAGAATTTAATATATGATGTATTTCAAACCAGTTGGAGAAAGGGGAAAATATTTAATAAATGGTGTTGGTCTGAAATGCTGCCTGTCTGGAACACAGATAAGGTAAATCCCCACTATATCACCATACACCTTATCCAATAATTCATTCCTTATGGTTAAAAAAACTAAACACAAAACAAAACTAACACCTGTATAAATGGAGAATTTTTAGAAATAACCCTGAGATAGAGAAACTCTCTTGAATTAAGGCCAAACGCCTTAAACAAGATAACTGACAGAATCAATTACATGAAAATGGCAATTTAGCAACTAAAAAGATGCATGAACAAAATGAAATACAATAGCATTGCCACTATGGAGAACAATATGGAGGTACCTCAAAAAATTAAAAACAGAATTACCATATCCATTTCTGTGTATATGTCTTAATAAAATGAAATTACTATTTCTAAGACATGTCTCCCCTCCCATGTTCATTACAATGTTATTCACAATACCCAGGACATGGTAACAACATAAATGTCCATCAGAGGATGAAAGGATAAACTAAATGTGGTCCATATATACAATGGCATATTACTCAGCCATTAAAAGGAAGAAATCTTGCCATTTACAAAAACACAAATGCATTTTGAGGGCATAAATCAGGCAGAGAAAGACAAATACTGTATGTCACACTGATATGTGGAATCTCAAAAAGTCAAATTCAGAAACAGACAATAGAATGATGGCTACCATCAGGGGCTGGGGGTGGGGGAAACGGGGAGATGTTGGCCAAAGGGTATAAACTTCCAGTTGCAAGATGATTAATGAACAGTGTGGTGTTCTATTAGTCTAATGAACAGTGTGGTGATTATAGTTAACAATACTGTATTGCATACTTGAAAGTGGGTAAGAGGGTAGACCTTAAATGTCCTCATCTCACGTATGCACACACACACAATAGTTATGTGAGGTGATGGATGTGTTAACTAACCTTACTGTAATGGTCAATTTGCAATATACACATATATTAAATAATTATATTGTATATATCTCCCTAAAGCTGGGGGAAAACCCAAAAAACAAAATGACCAACCTGGAAGCAAATAGAGCTACCTCTCACCAAGTGCCACCCAGGCAATGTTTTCTCAGTGAAACTCCTCTATTTAATACCCAGACTTGATAGAGTCATACAACATGTTTGGGGCCATGATTTATATAGAAAAAAAAAAATTGTACATCCCTGAAACTCAATGTAACATTTTTTAAAAGTCGTATTTGTATGGGTCAGAGGTCTCCAGTCATTTTGCAAATATAATGGAGGGATTTCAGAATTACATGCAGATGTTTTGAAAAGCATAGAATGACAACAATGTGATGAGAGTTGAACATTGACAATGCTTATATACAATGGTCATCAGGAAGCAATGTTTTATGCACCTGACATGCTGAGGAGTTTGTTACATTATAGACATTTTTCTGTGTTTTAGGAAATTGATTGGTAGTGACGGGTTGACAGGAAAAGGGCGGCTGGTTTACATTTTCATCAGTGTCTGGTTTTTTAGATGGTTCTTGATGGTAAAAAAGAAATATTTATATCCATAACCAGGAAGACAAACAAAAGATTAATGTTGTGGAAAGTATAAAATAGCTATTTAAATGTGAAAGAAAAAATAACCATTAGAGAATGGGGGAAGGAAGGAAACGGACAATCCACAAAAGATTAATTGTGAAATTGGCCAATAAATACAAACAATACCCAAACTCACTAATAAACAAAAAAATGTACTAAATACATGTAAAACAATGAACTGCTATTTTAAAAATTCATCAGATAGACAACAAAGAAAAGAGTTGATACTAAGAGTTGTTGAGGATTTGGGAAATCAGGCACTTTTTACATTGCTGTGCATTTTTAAAGGCAAATTAGCAGTGTCTATTAAAAATCATAATGTAACCCTGGCTGGTAGCACAGTGGACAAGGTGCCGGCCTGCAAATCCAAATGTTGCTGGTTCGATTCCCAGCCAGGGCACATATCCAGGTTGCAAGCCAGGTTTCCAGCCAGGTCCATGGCCGGAGGCAGGTCAGAGGCAACCATACGTTGATGTTTCCCTCCCTCTCTGCCTTTCTCCCTTCCCCTCTCTCTGGGAATAATAAATAAAATCTTTTAAAAAAAAATCATAATGTATATATACTCTAATATTTTTAGGAACTTATTATTCAGAAATACACATGTTCTCTAAAGATAAATATCTTGGTATTGTTTGTAACAGCAAAGAAATTTTGAGAAGATCCAAAAGTATACCAGATATTGAAATATATTATGGCACAAAATGCCATGTAGTTGTTAGAAGGAGTGGAACAGACTTACATATACTAAGATGGAAAGGTCTTCAAGGCATTGTAAGTGGACAAAGAAAGTTGCAGAACAATATTAAAATATTCCATATTTATGTACATGCATATATATTATGTGTATGTGTATGAGGTCTGTCCAGAAAAAGTCCAGCCATCATTAACATAACAAGAATGGTTTGTGCAACATTGATGAAACCTGGTAGCCCAGGAGACTGAACTGGAATGCACATGCATCAACAATGATGACTTCAAGGAGGGTGAACTGGAGTGCACATGCATCAACAATGATGACTTCACTGTACTAGTCAGTCGGTAAGCACGTATACTCTGTGGATGGTTGCACTCAAAATGACTGAGCAAGTAGAGAAACAAATCTGCATCCAATTTTGCATTAAGCTGAAGTATTTCTCCAAGGAAATTATTCGTACGATTCGGAAGGCTGCAGTTATGGGCAACTGGCGCAAATTCCAGACCCTCAACATTTCATGACTGAGCACCTCCTCTGTGTCAGGCACCGTAACTGCCGTCAGCGATGCAGATACAATCTGCCCGCAAACTCAGAACCCAGATCAGTAACACATACCTGGAGGCAGGGAGAACAGCGATAGCAGCAGTAACCCATTCTTGGGTTAAAAAAATATGGAACGCTTCACAAATTTGCATGTCATCCTTGCACAGGGGCCACGCTAATCTCTGTATCGTTCCAATGTTAGTATATGTGCTGCAGAAGCGAGCACTCCAGTTCTTTTTGTTGCCTATCCCAAGTCACCTCCTCTGCAAAGAGAGGAGTAAATAATAGCATTGGGGGTGAATGAGTAAGTCGTTAATCAGAACTTTAACCTCCAGAGCACAGGTCCAGCTTTTAGTTCATGTTGTCCCCAGAGTGCAACACAACACCCCAGTCCTACAATCACAAGCAACTAAATTCTGTCAGAAACCACGTGAGCTTGGAAGAGGACCTCATATTTCAGATGAGGCCCCAGCCTGGGTGACCCTGAGCGACCTTTTTTACTCTGCATAGAAAATTAATACCATCTCCTTTCTACACTAGATCAGTCCACATCTTCTGGGTCCCTGAATCTTATTAAAAACACCTTCTATTTGGCTGTTGATTACATTTTTCTTCTATATCAATACACCTCATCTTCCTTTTTTTATAGTTTTCTTTGGGAATTCACACAGTAATGCGTATCTACCATGCCCACCTTGCTATTTTAACATGATTTAACACAGAAAACCATATCATCTTCTGCACAAAGTCCACAAATAATCTGTAGGGCACACACCCTGTGAGGCTACTGTTTTCCTCCTTCCCAACCAGCTTTCAGGGCTTCCAAAGCTCAACATTGCATTTTTTACATGAAAGTTAGTCATGAACCTGAACTGCTGCTGGGCTTTTAAATATAGCAGCAGCAGCAATCTCTCTGGGCTTGATGAAGAGCCACTTCAGATAGCTCCTAATTTCAGTCGTTTTCTGGTCGCTAGCATAAAAAGTCTAAAAATGGTTCTGCAGGTATTTCAGGGCAGACTCAGTGGCTCCGGGAGGCACAAGCAGGGCGGGAAGCCAGGCTCTGAGTTGCTGGGATTTGCCGGCAGCCTCTCAAGGAGAACTGTCTGTGTGTGACCTGCTCTCAGGGGAAAGAATGACAAGAGGCACAGGAGTGGAGCCTACAGGCTGGCGCTGGCGTTACAGTAGTGGGCTCAGTGGAAAAGGCTTTGTTCCCTTTGTTCCCTTTTCCAATTGGCGGGACCATGAGCAGTTGTATTCATTCAGGGGACTCTTAGTTGCATTAAGAACCCACTCAATCTGGTTTAAGAATACTGAGTTTCTTGGCTGGATAATTGGTTCCCTTTGACCTTCCCTGAGTTGGTTCTAACCTCACCAACTCTCCACACAGTGCCTCTCACCTCCCCGACTCCCACCTCAAATCTCTGGACTTACTCCATGGGTAAAGAGTGTCTCTTTCCTTTATTCCAGCCATCTACCCTGCACTAAGAGTCAGGCTTGGACCACATACCCTCCTCCTCTTAAATCAACACTGTGGCCAGGAGATGGAATGCACCATTTAGCTAGGGCAGGGGCACACGTCCTCTTCTAGAGCAGGAGTATGAGGTCCCAAGGACAGAAGGGGGAAGGGTGTGTCCGCCCAGGAGAACCCAGTGCTGTTACCCAAAGAGGTTGGAATGGACACTGGGCGGGCCAGAACAGCCCATGACCTCCAGCAACCTGCCCTATGATAACGAGAAAAGGAGCTAGAACACTGGAGACCCAGAGAGGCAGCCGGGAGCAGACGGTTTCTCCCACCCCTGTGCTTCCATTGGGCCGCCTAAATCCTAATGCTTATCTGCACATGTACACGTCACCCAGGTCACAGCCTAGAAGCAGAGGCAAGGTGTGAATTTATAACACATTTTTCCTCCATCCCAGGCCCTCAGGTTTCCCCCTCTCAGCTACAAGATGCCCTGTGCTTGTGTTCCTCTGTCAGGGCCCTGCTTTCCCTTAAAACACAACCTGGGGCCGTGGGAGAACTTGACCCTGGAGGCCTGGCCTCCCATGTGTGGAAGCTGGGTATGGCAAGAAATGGGAAGTAATCCCGTGACCCAGGCCTATGTCCTGGAGCTGTTGCTTCTCTCCATGGGCTGACAGGGTTGATCTGTCCCCATTCACATGCTACCAGCTCAGCCACCTGGCAGGACCTGTCTGTACCCACTTTCTATGGATTCTCCCTTGTGCAAATGCCAGGAGTACTGTGACCCCTGCTTTCTGGATTAGGGTGGAGGGAGGGCTCTCAGAACTCTCTAAGCTCTGGCCTCACCACTCACTTGGACAGACTCCATACCTGCTTTGTTAACAAGGCTTCCTTATTCCATCAGAGAGTTCAACAACATTTTAAGGCAAGGCAGAGTTTCATTATATAGGACACATATATGGAAACTGAGCCCTTAGCAGTTGGGTATACTATATGACCAAGAAAAGTACAATTTGTTCTGCCCAACTTTACTAATATTATAAAATTACTGTAATATATAACTGCATGTATACCTTAAAATGGATCCTCGTGGGATTATCTATTTGATTATTGGTACTTAATTTTATAATTGATATGAGGAATGTGGGTAAATAATTCATTTATGTATTAAACCTGTTGTATTGAAATACTTACTAAGTGTAAGGTTGTGAGCCAAGGGATCTGAATATTTAACTCTTCTCCAAAAGTTTAAAATTAACTAGATGCAATAAGCACATAGCACAAAATAATTAAATGTGGTTCTACGTCAGAATCAGTCTGTTACCTTGATTATGTTGATGGTATAATTGGTATTTGTATACAAGGTCTGTTCAAAAGGTATTTGGCCATGTGCTATGAAAAAAGAGACTTTTAATGAAGAAGATACAAGAAACATTGTACGTAAGACAATGACACCTAAGTCTTCTTCAAAGTAGGCACCTTGGAACTTCACACGGTTCTCCTAATTGCCATCAGCTGCCCCATCTTATATTCCTGAATCTCAACAACAGTTTGAAATCTCTTCCCTTTCAGAGCTGATTTTAATTTTGGGAAAAGCCAGAAGTCACAGGGTGCCAAATCTGGGCTGTAGGAGCAACTTAATATTTTACCCAAAAAACTCTGCGCAAGACATTGTGCATGAGCATTGTCGTGATGAAGCTGCCAGTCACCAGTTGCCCGTTGCTGCAGCTTTCCGAGTCATCTGAATAGTTTCTGCAGAGGAATGTCCAAGCTTAACGCAAAATTTGACACAGATTTATTGCTGTACTCAGTCATTCTGAATGCAATGGCCACGCAGTGCACATTCGTACTCAGGAGTGTCTACCACCCCTCCTGACAAGTACAGTGAAGGCATCATTGTTTACACATGCGCATTCCGGTCCGCTCCCCTTGGCTGCCAGGTCACATCGATGTCGCTCAGACTGTTCTCATTATATGAACAGTGGCTGGACTTTTTCTGGACAGACCTCGTATATCCAAACTCATCAAATTGTATATATCGTATATACACAGCTTTTAGATCTCATTCACCCCTAACTCTAACAATAGAGTTGTTTAGACAAAAGTCACCTTACCCTAAGTTCCTCTAGCTCCTAAACCCTGAGGGGTTTGACTGAAATTAGCTAAGGTTTGGTTCAGAAAGTCTGAATACTGGGACAGATCTTGGAACCTGGGGAGAGGCTGCAGAGTTGAAAGAAATCCCTTTGCTTTCAAATGAGGTCAGGATCTTTCAACTGCTCTGGAAGAAGCTGTGTGAAACCCAGTGAAGAAAGTGACTCAATCATTCTTGACCCTCTGGCTTCTAACAAGAGCAAGGCGGGAACATCAGATTATCAATGGTGACGCATTAACTATTTGGAGAATCTGCCAATCGATATATTGTGTAAGACTCTATTAAAGGTGATTCATCATATTAAGTCAGAATAGATAGCAAGCATTGATCAACAGGGTCAGCTAGCATCCTGTGGACAACCTGCCTCAACAGCTTGGATCCCAAGTTTAAACATCTCCAGGAAGAGCCCTGGTCAGCCTGTCCTCAGTCAGATGTCACCCTGGGACAAGTTGGTCAACTAGGGCAAAGGTTATGTCATAGAAAACAGCTGACGATTCTCTAGTAGCCATGGCTGTGCAGGGAAGGTAACTGTGGAGGGTACAGTAATGGGGGTAGGAGGATCTGGATGGGAAAAATGTGCCCAGTATACCTGACTTCAGCCAGAGGATTTCAGTAGCTCAACTTTAATTTCCTGCCTCTCAGCATTGACTTACTGTTGTTACTTCTATGATGCAGATAGAAAGCCTCAGTCCTAAAAAATGAGCTGTGGGTGTCATAACAAATCCCCGCCCGGACTGTTGAAACTGGACATTGTTATTTACTCTGCACTGCACTAGAACTGGACTCCTGGGGGACTGGGGTGTCTGCCCTGAAGCTGGCCTCTGTCCCAAGCCGCACCCTGTGCTGGGAGACTTCCCTGATGCAAACACACGACTCCCCGCCTTGTCCTGGATCCCCAGCTGCCATGCTTTAAGCTCCATGCCTGCCCCTCTTCCTGGGGCAGTTAACTGAGCCATGATGACCACCCACAAAGGCTGCCTTCAGGACAAAGCTCCGTGTGAAGGCTCAGTGGAGCAGTGATGGACAAGTGAAATGGTAAGTGACTGAGACTGAGAGTTGTCACTGGAAGCAGTTGGCCCCAAAATTGTCTGGGAGAGCTGGGTGACCACAGAAGACCAAATGTAAAATGTTACATTTTTCCTGACTTCCTCTTTTCTCCGTACTGCTGGCATAGGGTATTTCCACTGGCTGTAGTGAGAGTGTGATGTGAAATATGAAAAAAAAAAAAAAAAATTAAGGCTTGATAGAATAACAAAATCCTACTGCAGATCCTATTGTAATATTTAGCTAGTTTATAAGAATGCTTGGAAACCACATGCAACATGCAAATCACAAGGCAACCAACAGCCAGCCGTCTAGTGTGTCCCATTTTCCTGGATGTGACCCTTCAGAAACCTCCACTGGGTGTCTGCCATCTCCTGTCCTTTCTAGGGGATCAAAGGATGAAAAGAGGGCAATGCATGAAGCCCTCCAGTGCCTGGCAGTGCAGATCACTTCTTAGACCACAGAAGCCCCAATATGAGAATGTAGAAAGGCAGCCTAGCATCTGTGCAGTTTCCATCTCTCCCAGGATGACCCGAGATAGAGGCCACTGTCCAGGGGTCAAACTAGAATGCTAATATGGCAGTGTCAGGTTACTCCTGCCATTCTGGGGATAAAGAAATTATCAAAACATCCTGTTTGAAAAATTCCAGTGACCTCCAAATCCCTGGTAGAAAGAACTACAAGAGTTTCTAAGTGCTACTGCCCTAAAGCTTTGTTGCTTTTGTTTTTGTTTTCCTAAATGTAGACAGCCAACTGCCTAGTTTTTTTTGTGGGGACCGCATGGCACAGTAGGAAGGAGATGGGTCTTGAAGGTAGACAAGGATCCCAGCTGGGCCCACCCTTAGCTGTGTGACCTTGGACAATTTACATAGCCTTTTAAGCCTTAATTCACTAATTTAGAAAATGGGCATAGACTCTCCCTAATGTGAAAACTTAAATGAAAGAACGCATACCAACCTTGAGCTCATTGCTTGGCTCACAGCAGACTTGGAGGAAGACAAGTGTTTGTGCAAAGGTGGGGAGAGGGTAAGGTGGAACAGGAGAAAGCAGGCATTTTGGGGAGGTGCATGACTGGGCCACACCCACTTGAAAGCAAGCTCCTGGAGGTGCTGGCTGGGCCCCACTCGTCCTGGAATCTCCAGCACCAAGCATGGGCCTTGTGTAGAGTGGGCGCTCAGGAGATGGTAGTCCAATTGAATGGAGCCGTTAGCTGGGCCCCAGTTACAGAGCGGTTCCCAGAAGGGAAGGCAGCAGGTGAGAGAGAAAAGGACAGAGAGGAAGAACACCGATGACAAAGCCTGAACAAGGGAGATTCCAGATGATGAATTCCACCTTCGCCCTGTCGTTAGAGCCCCTGTAAAATTAATGGACTTGTGATGGAATGGTTTCAAAAGTGCTTTGGAAGCCAGCTGGGAAACTTATGTCATTGTTTTCACTTGCAAGCTCAACTGAAAATAACAAGCCCCGTACCGCCTGCAGGGGAAGGTTCAGCCCCCCTCCCGCCTCTTGGGTCCGCGCTGCGGGGCAGGAGCCTTCCCAGGGCTCTGCAGGTGCCCTATGAAGCCACCTCCTCCGTGCGCTGGCGTGGGCAGGTGCGTGCTGCCAGGCAGAACCAGCAGGGAGAACTAGACGTTCAGGCCTCACAACAAAGCACAGCCCACACCTCCTGGCAGAGGTGAACAAAACACCAAAAGGGAACCAAATTCTGAGGCTGGGGGACGGCATGGGGTGAGTGGAGGGTTGGGCTGCTACATAAATATAAAGGCTTGTTAGTTATTAGTGTGGGGAGAAGGAAAAACACCAGACTAGGTGAAATGACAGGGTCCTTCTACCCGCTTTGCAGCTCACCCTGTCAGACAGGCCCACTAACCTCCTCAGACCTTCGTCTTTTCCTCTATAAAACAAGGACAGGTTCCCGACCCCACCGAAGTCCAGATGACCCCTTATTTCTCTGGGTTCCCAAGCCACGTAGCCTAGATTTTTACTTGACATGTATTTCACTCTATCTAGCATGAGATTCTTTTCTATACAACAGTTAGTTGTTTACACAGCTCTGTTGCAGCAGATTGTAAGTTCCATGGAGGCACGAGCTGTGATGGGAAACATGGTCAATAATTATTTTCATTCATTCACTTAACAAGTATTGACTGAGCCAGCTTGGCATTATAGACAACTCTTAAGAATACAGCAGTGAGCAAATCATAAAATCATCGCTCTCTGACAGATTTCTTTCTGGTGTAGAAGACAGATAATGAGGACAAAACATAACATGCACAAGAAAACTAAAAGTAGGACTTTTATTTTTGTTGTGTTGCACAACTCCAGGGGGCGCTATTCCTATGGAATACAATGTTAATGGTGCTTCCTAGATTGTGCCAGAGGAGCTACCCTGGTAATACCATAGTCCAGTGCCTGATATGTGATAAGCATTTTGGAAACATTATTAAGGAATGAGTGAATGATGTAATAAGTGGTCTTCCTCTGTGTGGTAACATATTTTTTTTTTTTTTTTTTTTTTTTTTTTTTTTTTTTTTTTTTTTTTTTTTTTTTTTTTTTTTTTTTTTTTTTTAATATTTTATTTCATTATTTTTGAGAAAGAGGGGAAAGGAGAGAGGTAGCGAGGGAGAGAGACATCAATGTATGGTTGCGTTTCACCTGCCTCCAGCTACAGACCTGGCTAGAGACCTGGTTTGCAACCTGGTTATTTGCCCTGGCTGGGGAATCGAACCTGCGACCTTTGGGTTCGCAGGCCGGCACCTTATCCACTGTGCTACCAGCCAGGGGTGGTAACATATTTTAATGCCATTTTTTTCTCCCTTTCTACATATACTTCCTGGCCCCTTGAAGTCAGGTAGGGCCATGTGACTAATTCTGCCCAGTGAAATGGCAGAGTAAGGGATGAAATTCAACCCCAGGTGGATGTCTGACCTCCAGCTGTTTTTTCCTCCTGCCACAGACCAAGGCTGTCATAGAATATGGGTTCTCTCTGGACAGCAACATGCAAAAAGATAAAACTAGAACACCAATGTACACCATACACCAAAATAAACTCAAGATGGATAAAGGATTTAAACATAAGCAGTGCCACCATAAAGGTCCTGGAGAAAAATATAGGCAGTAAACTTTCGGATATCCTACGCAAAAATATGTTTACTGATACTTCACCAAGGGCAAAGGAAATCAAAGAACAAATCAACAAATGGGGCTATATCAAATTGAAAAGTTTCTGTTCAGCTAAAGAAAATATCAGCATAATTCAAAGGGAACCAACTGTATGGGAAAACATAATTGCCAATGATACCTCAGACAAGGGTCTGATCTCCAAAATATATAAAGAACTAATGCGACTCAACACCAGGGAGACAGACAGCCCAATTAAAAAATGGGCAAAGGACCTGAACAGACAACTCATTGAGGAAGATATACAAAGGGCCCAGAGGCATATGAAAGAA
>PVIW01014047.1:0-15685 GCA_004026585.1 Noctilio leporinus | reverse complement strand
TAAAGGAATTAAAGGTATCCAAATTGGAAAGGAGGAAGTCAAACTGTCATTATTTTCAGATGATATGATAGTGTACATACAAAACCCGATGGCCTCCACCAAAAACTTACTTGACCAAATAAGCAAATTTAGCAAAATAGCTGGGTATAAAGTCAATATCCAGAAATCAAAAGCATGTTTGTATACCAATAATGAAACAACAGAAATAGAAGCAAAAAAACAAATTCCATTTACCATAACAACAAGAAAAATAAAGTACCTAGGAATCAACTTAACTAAGGAGGTAAAAGACCTGTACCCAGAAAACTACAGAACAATGAAGAAAGAAATCAAGGAAGACACAAATAAATGGAAGCATATACCATGTTGGTGGATGGGAAGAATTAACATCATTAAAATGTCCATACTACCCAAAGCAATCTACAGATTCAATGCAATCCCAATTAAAATACCAATGACAGACTTCACAGAAATAGAAAAAATGCTTCAAAAATTTATATGGAGCCAAAAACGCCCACCAATAGCCACCCTAATCTTGAGGAAGAAGAACAAGGCAAGAGAAATCACAGCACCGGACTTCAAACAATACTACATGGCTAATGTCATCAAAACAGCATGTTACTGGCATAAGAATAGATATATAGATCAATGGAACAGAATAGAGAGCCCAGAAATTAACCCAGGACTCTATGGTTAACTAATATTTGACAAAGGGGGAAGGAACATGAAATGGAGTAAAAACTGTCTCTTCAACAAATGGTGTTGGGAGAACTGGACAGCAACATGCAAAAAAGATAAAACTAAACCACCAACTTACACCATACACCAAAATAAACTCAAGATGGATAAAGGATTTAAACATAAGCAGTGCCACCATAAAGGTCCTGGAGAAAAATATAGGCAGTAAACTTTTGGATATCCTATGCAAAAATATGTTTACTGATACTTCACCAAGGGCAAAGGAAGTCAAAAGGACAAATCAACAAATGGGACTATATCAAATTGAAAAGTTTCTGTTCAGCTAAAGAAATTATCAGCAAAATTCAAAGGGAACCAACTGTATGGGAAAACATAATTGCCAATGATACCTCAGACAAGGGTCTGATCTCCAAAATATATAAAGGACTAATGCGACTCAACACCAAGGAGACAGACAGCCCAATTAAAAAATGGGCAAAGGACCTGAACAGACAACTCACTGAGGAAGATATACAAAGGGCCCAGAGGTATATGAAAGAATGCTCAAAATCGCTTGTCATCAGAGAGATGCAAATTAAAACTACATTAAGATACCACCTCACACCTGTCAGAATGGCAATCATCAGCAAATCAACAAACAACAAGTGTTGGCGAGGATGCGGGGCAAAGGGAACCCTCATACACTGTTGGTGGGCATGTAGGCTGGTGCAGCCACTGTGGAAAACAGTATGGGGTTTCCTTTAAAAACTAAAAATGGAACTGCCTTTTTATCCAGCAATTCCACTCCTCGGACTGTACCCAAAGAATCCTGAAACACCAATTCATAAGAACCTATGCACACCTATGTTCATAGCGGCACTATTTACAATAGCCAAGTGCTGGAAACAGCCTAAGTGCCCTTCAGTGGATGATTGGATCAAAAAACTTTGGTACATTTACACAATGGAATTCTATATAGCAGAAAGAAAGAAGGAACTTTTACCCTTTGCAACAACATGGATGGAACTGGAGAGTATTATGCTTAGTGAAATAAGCCAGTCAATGAAGGACAAATATCATAAGATCTCACCCATTACGGGACAATAATGAGCAAAACTAACAACAAGCAAAACAGAACCTAGTATATGAATACAAGGAATAGGCCTTCAGTTGTCATGGGGAACGGGGTTGTGGGGAGGGTGGAGGCAGAGGCAAAGAAGGGGAGCAGCTTAGACAAAAACCTAGTATAAGGGAACCATAGACATGGACAACAGGTGGGATCGACTTTGGGGGGAATGGGTGTGTGGGGAGGCTGACAGAGGGGAGCAAAAAGGGGATGAATGTAATACAACAACAATTAAAAAAATGGAAACTGAACTAATTACAGCAAATTGTCCTTTTGACTACATTCTTATTGTTGAGCATACTGTATGCTGAGGAACAAGAGGGTGAAGTGCTGCAGAGTGTGAGCCTATGTGTGCTCTTGTATGTCATGATTGCCATGGACAAATGAATTTCTCTGTCAGACCATATTTGAATGGTATGTTCCTATGATACAATGCTTCATCGTTAAAGACTGCAGATTCATCTGGCTTGAGCAATATGTGTTAATCAATGATTGTTTTATATTAAAAGCCAGTTTAATTTTTCTGGAGATTCGCTGACACTTTTCCAAATAAATATCAGTAAACTGAGGAATTATAAAAGTAGCATATGAAATGTACATGAAACAGGTAGACATAAGCCTCTGGTGACTTATGCTAATCAAAATTCCTCCTAGAAATTATAAGTACCTCAGAAAGAAAACAAGTATTAAAGGCTTCAAAACTGCACAGAATTAAATTTAAAAACACAATTACCGGTAGATTGTCACACTCTATTATTTATTCTCTTCAGTTTCTATGCCTTAAAAAAGTCCTCATTTTGTTAAATCAAATTTACTTTAGTGCCTTGGCTGGTGCCTCAGAGGATTGGCACTGGCGTGTGAACCCAAAGGTCACTGGTTTGATTCCCAGTCAGGGCATATAACAAAGTTGCAAGCCAGGTATCCAGCCAGGTCCTTAGCTGGAGGCAGGCAAGGGCAACCATACATTGATTTTTCTTTTCCTTTCTTCCCTCCTCCCTGCCCTTCTCTCTAAAAATGATGTTATTATGAGTGTATTAATGCTAAGACTCAATTGAGTATCACCGGTACCTAGTAAACTCATAAAACAAAATTATATCAGCTGTTGCTGACATCGTAATCCCTAATATTTTTAATAAGCATCATGCATACTGTCCTAGTGTGTGGGAGCAAGTGCATGCCCTTCTCTGAGATATCAAAAGAACCTAAGAACTATTCTGGCTTAAAGTAAATTAAAAAATATATTAGGGACTACGATGTCAGCAACAGCTGATATAATTTTGTTTTATGAGTTTACTAGGCACTGGTGATACTCAATTGAGTCTTAGCATTAATGCACTCATAATATATGGTACAGTGCCTTCATATGGTGCATTGGGTAGAAGCATATTAAACACCTTACACAAACAGAGCTCAACACCTCACATATTATTGATCAATATAGCACCAATTAGATAATACAGCAGTCATAAAAATAAATACTGGATTACGTGCCTAAGATCTACATAAAAATGAGATTGAACGAACAAATGGGAATAGATAATTGGAGGTAATATGAGTACCAACATAGGTTATATTGTTACAGTAAACTGAAAAGCATAAAATCTTTTATTGTTCTGAAGCAGTGCACCAAAATCAATATTATTTAGGCTAACTGGGTGATTTAATTGATCTTAAAAATCTGTTTTTAGGCTAGCACCACCCAACAAAAATATAATGTGAGCTGCAAGTATAAGCCACATGTGTAAGTGAATTTTCTAGTAGATGAGTTAAAAAAAGTGAAAAGAAACAGGTGAAATTAATTTAACTTTTTATTGAACTTAGTGTATACCAAATATCATTTCAACATGCAATCTGTATAAAACTACAAATTCTGTATTTAATACTGTTTTCATAGTCCTTGAAATCTGATGTGCCTTTTATATTTACAGCATATTTCAGTTCAGATAAGCCACTTTGCAAGTGCTTCGTTTAGCAGGTGGCTATCATTTTAGACAGTGCAGTTTTAGATTATTCCATTACAATCGCTCTTCTCTTCTTTCTATATTGTATGTTCCTTTGTATAAGTGATTCCTTAGCAGATTGTGACAGTGAGATTAGATGTGTTAACTGTGGGGATTGAGGCTCAGAGTGGCATATGACTTGCTCAAGGTCACACATCTTTAAGTGGCAGAATCACTCTCTACAGCCTTTTCACTACTTTCCACTATGTGGCCTTCTCCTTTCAAACATCCATCTTGTATGCATCCCTCTAGTTCATTGTTTTCTAAAAATGTCATGTTTGTTGACTATTATTTAGTCAATTAATAGTGATAACTCATAGAAAGCTATTTTCAAAAGCCTTAAAATAATGTCCCTTTGCTTCTAACACTTAGAAACTTTTCTCATATTCTGAAAGAATATAAATAGCAAGCATTTTATAATTATAGCACAGGGTGATGTAGTACAACAGTGCTCTTGGGCATAGACAACTTGCTTTTATACCTCATTCTTCCCCCCATTAACTGATTGAAAGTGAGAATATTGAACAGTTAGCCTTCCTGGGCCACAGTATCCTCCTTTTGCGAAATGGGAGGTTATAGTGACTGTCTCACCTATTTCTCAGGGTTGGTGCAAGTCTTATGTAACATCATACTTGTGTAAGTGCTTTATGAAGGGAAAAATACCATGCAAGTTGCTTTTCAAAAGAGAAGCAAAATTTTTAAAATCCTTGTATGTACCAGATTCAGTTATTTAATTTGTAATTACACTGATAATATGTGAATCTACTCACCTTTGAAAAATTATACCTCTACAGATAAGGCTAAATTCTCCTCAGTCAACCCCCAATTACTCTTCCCTCCCCTTTACCACCAACTTCAAGTCCACTTTATATAGGCATTTTGTCAAGATGTGAACATTTAGGTTAAGGCCCAGTACTATATATGACATAAGCAATCAGCACACCCATAATTTTAAATGACAAGCTGGACTGGTGACTTCAGGTAAACAGCGGTCCCTTCACAGCGAAGCACATCTGTACCAATGCTGTTGCTCTGTGCTGCCACATGTAATATGCTTATCATATATGTAAGGTAGTGTGTATGTATTATGTTAAGATTTAAGAATAAATTTTGCATATTTGGATACATTCATTTGATTGATACTAGATTCCTGGCATAAATCTGTCTCTCATATTGACTCAATCACTCTTTTAATAAGATCTGACAAAAAATAAAAGCTAGAACTTTCTTTTTCATATTAATTGACAGGAATGTTGGCTATTAACATACCATGACAAAATTTGCTGTAGAAAATATTTTTATTCAGTGAGAGCAGTAGAAAAAAGAAAAGCTACTAGATACAATCATGGAACCTTAAATAATGATAATTATTATAATGGTGATAGAAATGAGAACTTCTATTTGATCATTAAGTAATTTTTGTTTAAGATATAAAATATTAAATTGCAATGAAATATCCATTTTTATTCACTGTTCTTCAGAGAGGAAATGCAAAGTGACAGATTTTAATAATAGTAAGCATACCTAAAATAAGCATTGTCAACCAAGTTACTATCAGTGATATAATTAACATTTGTCATTTTTCAAAAGATGCACATTTTAATTTGTGTTTTAAATATCCACAACAGAGTCTCTAAGCATTTAAATAAAAGAGAGTTTATTAGAACAGAAGAAAACTATCTGGATATATTGGTAACATCTTGCTTACAACCATTTCTGATAGCAACCTGCTGAAGAAAAAATTGCACAAATTGCCCATTATTATCATTTTTAATAAACCTTCTATCTTTTCCCTCCCTCTTGTGTTTCTATGTGATTGTGTTCAAGAAGCATATTTTCAGTGGGACCATTTGTATTACAGAGTGATTGAGCTCTTATTTACACATCAATTATCCACCTTCTTAGAGATTTTCATATTCAACTAGCTAACATTAATGAAGCATAACTGAGTAAATGCTTTATTTCATATCAGTTTTGGATAACTGAGACTGATAACTAACCATATTAAGAGACAATGTGCTATAATACAGGAAACAATAAATGCTTCCCCTTGAAATCTCATATATTCTTTATGAGTTCACCATTTATATCCTTATCTCAGTGATTTGTTTCTTTCTGTAAAACTCTTCCCCTCAGTATCACAAGTACAATTAGATCTTTACCCTTTAATACAAGCATTTGCAAAGACCAGACTCATTTTCCAGCTTCCCCAAGGAACAGAAAATCTTGGTGATTTGCTGAGAGTGTTGTAGACCAATTTTGCCAAAACATGGACAGAATCCAAGGGACTGAGTTTGGGTGCATCTTTAACCTCTAGTTCACTTGTACATTTTTGTCCCATAGGATCATCTATAGTGTCACTTGGTTGATGTGTACTTGAACTAGCTGATGACCAGAATGTGAACTCCTCCATTGCTCCAAGTTCAGTGAAACACAGCTGCCTGATTTTGCTTTCCATTCCATGTCAACCTGAGGATGTTCCTACAGCAATTTGTTTCTGTAGTCGTAGCATGTGTTACCCTGTACTGTGATTATTTTGGACTGGATTTATCTTTCCTTCTGGGCTATGATTTTTTTTTTTTTTATTACATAACTTAACCCATTTATTTTAGGCTAGCAATGTTTCAAATTGTAGAGCTTCTACTGATCTTTCAGTTCCTTCAGTCTTCTGATGGCAGACTTTACTGTTACAGCAGAAGTGGTGTTGTAGGTCCAGGCACCCCCAGCGACCGTCTTCATGCAGGAACCACAGTGCCAGATCCCCACAGCACGCCTCTTCATCTTGGTTTTGCCACAAAAGGAGCAAGTGTACTTGGCATGCTGGCTGATCTCAATCTTCTTCACCATCTTCCTGAGAGAGGTACCATAACGGGTGCGGTACTTGCCTATGATTCCGACCTTCTTGGTGCGTTTAGCCATTTCGTCGTGAAGAAGGTCACAAGCGAAGATGGGCTATGAATTTTTTAAAAGATTTTGTTTATTTATTTTTAGAAAGAAAGAGGAAAGAAAGGGAAAGGAAGGAGAAAGAGAGAGAAACATGATGTGTAAGAGAAACAGCAATTGGCTGTCTCTCTCACACCCACAACTGGGGACCCAGCATGCAACCCAGTCAGGTGCTCTGACTGGGAATTGAAACAGCAACCTTTCAGTCTGCAGGCCAGCACTCAACTCACTGAATCACGCCAGCTAGGGCTGGACTGTGAATTTCTCGAAAGCTTGTACTGTGTCTTATTTTTCTTTTCTCAGCATCAACCATTGTGTCTCATGTGATGTAGGCACCCAGTAAATGTTCATTAAATAGACAGATTAATTAATATATTAATATATTTGTCAACATTTGTCACTGAACTTGGTCAGAAAAAAGTTTGCTTGCCATTTGTTCATTCAGTCAATCAAAAAAATTTATTGAGAGCTGAACACTAAGTTTGGCACTTTTCCAGGTAAATGGGAAGCAGAAAGGCATTATTCCTCTCTGGTGAGTTTCATTTAAAACTCATGGTTCTCTCAAACAGAACTACAAAGGAGGAAAGAAAGATGGTTTAGAAAGTCAAAGGAGAATTGCACTTGGGTAGAAGGAAGGAGAATGACTAACATTTGATTTTGAGTAAAAATGTTAATTTCTAAAATATTAGTAACCTACAGTCATTGTGATGAACCTCAACATTTTCCTTGTGAACTCACTCAGAAGTGCAGCCTGGGGTGTACTAGTTTGCTAGGGATACTGTAATAAAGTACCACAAATGGAGACATTTAAATAACAGATGCTTATTTTCTCTGTTCTGGAAGTTAGACGTCTGAAATCCAGGTATCACCAGCTTTTCCTCCATCTGAGAGCTGTGAGAGAGAATCCACTCCAGACTTCTCCATGAGTTTCTGGTGGTTTGCTGGCAGTATCTAGCATTCATTGGTTTCTAGTAGCATCACCCTGATCTCTGCCTTTATCTTCACTTAGCATTCTCCCTGCGCTTAAATTTCCCCTTTGTATAAAGTCACCAGTCATATTGGATTAGGGACCCAACCTACTGTAAGATGACCTCATCTTATCTAAATACATCCACAATGACCCCCATTTTCAAATAAGGTTACATTGTGAGGTATGGTCGGATCAGGATTTCACCTTACGAATTTTTTTATAGTTGATAATGTGTAGATGTTTTATTTTTTCAAGTCAATTTTATTTATTATTATTGTATTACAATTGTTTCATCCCCCCACTTTGCTCTCCCCTGCTCTCCTCCCTGCCCCTCTCCCTCAATCAATCCCCAGCTCTCTGTCCATGTCCATGGGTCCTCCTCCCTAGCTCCTCATCTAATCCCTTCCCCTACTTCCCCCTTCCCCCTCTCCCTCCAGTCACCATCATTTTGCTCCTCTTTTTTTTTTTTTATGTCTCTTGTTTCTTTCTGCTTGTCTGTATGTCTTATTCATTAGTCCCCTGTATTAATTGAGAACATATAATATTTAACTTTTGCTGCCTGACTTATTTCACTAAGCATGATACTCTCCAGTTCCATCTGTGCTATCCCAAATGCTAAAAATTACTTTATTTCTGCTGCATAGAACTCCATTGTGTAAATATACCACAGTTATTTGATTCATTCACCCACTGAAAGGTACCTAGGCTGTTTCCAATACTTTGCTATTGTAAATAGTGCTGCTATGAACATAGGAGTGCAGAGGTTCTTATGAATTGGTGTTTCAGGATTCTTTGGGTATAAACCTAGCACTGAAATCACTGGGTCATAAGGTAGCTCTACTCTTAGTTTTTAAAGAAAATTCCATCTTGTCTTCCATATTGTCTGTCACCAGTCTGCATTCCCACCAGCAGTGCACCAGGGTTCCTTTTTCTCCACATCCTTGTCCACACTTGTTGTTTGATGAAGATGGTCATTCTCACAGGTGTGATGTGGTATCTCATTGTGGTTTTAATTGGCATCTCTCTGACGTCCAGTGATGTTGAGCAGTCTTTCATATACCTATGGGCATATGAAATGTCCTTGGAGAAGTGTCTGTTCAGGTCCTTTGCCCATTTTTTAATTGGGTTGGCTGTCTCCCTGGTGTTGAGTCATATTCATTCTTTGTATATTTTGGAGATCAGGTCCTTGTCTGAAGTGTCATTGGCAAATATGTTTTACCATATGGTTGGTTCCCTTCTCATTTTATTGATTTCTTTAGCAGAGCAGAAACTTTTCAGTTTGATGTTGTCTCACTTGTTTATTTGATCCATTATTTCCCTTGCCCTGGGAGAGATATCCTTGGAAATATTGGTGCATGGGATATCTGCAATTTTCTTGTTGTCTATGTTTTCTTCTAGGACTCTTATTATGGCACTGCTTATGTTTAAGTCTTTTATCCATCTTGAGTTTATTCTGGTGTATGGTGTAAGTTGGTGGTCAAGTTTCATTTTTTTAATATTATATTTATTATTTTTAGAGAGACAGGAAGGAAGAGAGGCAGAGAGGGAGAGAGACATCAATGAATAGTTACCTTTCACTTGCCTCCAGCTACAGACATAGCTGGAGACCTGGCTTAAAAATCTGGTTATGTGCCCTGGCTGGGAATCGAACCAGTGACCTTTGGGTTCGCAGGCCGGAACCTATCCACTGTGCTACCAGCCAGGGCTTTCTTTTCTTTTCTTTTTCCTTTTTCTTTGTTTTTTTTGGCATGTGTCTGTCTAGTTCTCCCAACACTACTTGTTGAAGAGGCTATTTGCAATCCATTTCATGTTCCTTCCCCCTTTGTTGAATATTAGCTGCCCATAAAATCATGGGTTTAAAAACACACAGCAAGATGGGAATAGAAGGAGCATACCTCAACATAATAAAGGTCATATATGAGAAACCTGAAACTAACATCATACTTGATGAGCAAAAAATTAAGCCTTTCCCTTAAGATCAAGAACAAGGCAAGGGTGTACACTCTCTCCACTTCTATTCAACATAGTTTTGGAAGTTCTAGCCACAAAGATCAGGTGAGAGAAAGGAACCAAAGGGATCCAAATTGGAAAGGAGGAAGTAAAACTGTCATTATTTGCAGAGGACATGATAGTGTACATACAAAACCCTATAGACTCCACTAAAAATCTATTCAACCTAAAAAGTGAATTTGGCAAAATTTTTAGTTTTCTTTGAATAAATTCCATACTGATCCATAAAGACTGCATCAATAAGCATTCATAACAACAATGCACTAAGGGCTCCCTTTTCTCCACATCCTCACCTCAACAAACAGCATTTGTTTGTTGATTTATTAATAATGGCCATTCTGACATGTGTGAGGTACTATTTCAATATGGTTTTAACTTGTATCTCTGTGATGATTAGTAATATTGAGCATCCTTTCATATGTCTATGGGCCCTCTTTATGCTCTCTTCAGAGAACTGTCTATTTAGATCCCTTGCCCATTTTAATTGGATTGTTTGTCTTCCTGGTATTAAGTCACATGTGTTCTTTAAATATATTGGAGATCAAAACCCTAAATGATGTATTATTGGCAGGTATGTTCTCCCATATGGTGAGGTGTTTTTTTTTGGGGGGGAGGGGTTCTTTGTTTTGATAATGATTTCTTTAGCTGTGCAGAAGTTTTTTTTTTTTTTTTAATTTAACTTAATTGCTGTTACATTACATCCATCCCCTTTTTATTCCCCTCTGTCCCCTTCCCCACCCACTTACTGACCCCCACAAAGTCAATTCCACTTGTTGTCCATGTCCATGGTTCTTCCATACCAGTTCCTTGACTAATCTGCTCTCCTTCTTTCCCTCCTCCTCTCCCTTCCCCACTGCACAAGGAATGTCTATTCATTGTACTCATGTATATGGTTCAGTTTTCCATGTTTACTTGTTTTGTTCATTATTGTCCTGTAATGGGTGAAATCATATGGTATTTGTCTTTCACTGACTGGGTTATTTCACTAAGCATAATAGTTTCCAGTTCCGTCCATGTTGTTATAAAGGTTTGGAGTTCCTTCTTTCTTTCTGCTGTATAGTATTCCATAGTGTAAATATACCAAGGCTTTTTGATCCAATCATCCACTGATGAGAACTTATGCTGTTTCCAGCACTTGAATATTATAAAGAGCACTGCTATGAACATAGGAATACATAGGTTCTTATGAATTGGTGTTTCAGGGTTCATCAGATATAGTCCTAGTAGTGGATTTGCTGGATTAAAAAGCAATTTCATTTTTACTGTTTTTTTTTTTTTTTTGGTTTGTTTTTTGCTGTCATTTTATTTCATTTTTTTAATTTTATTTTATTGTTATTGTATTACATCCATCCCCTTTTTACTCCCCTCTGACGTCTTCTCCACCCACCCATTCTCCCCCCCCCCACCAAAGTCAATCCCACCTGTTGTCCATGTCCATAGTTTCCTCATACTAGGTTCTTGTCTAAACTGCTCCCCTTCCTTGCCTCTTCCTCCCCCTCCCCCAACCCCCTTCCCCCTGCTCACTGAAGGCCTATTCACTGTATTCATATATCTGGTTCTGCTTTGCTTATTGTTAGTTGTGTTCATTATTGTCCTGTAATGGGTGAGATCATATGGTATTTGTCCTTCACTGATTGGCTTATTTCACTAAGCATAATACTTTCTAGGTCTATCGATGTTGTTGCAAAGGTGAGGAGTTCTTTCTTTCTTTCTGCTGAGTAGTAATCCATTGTGCAAATGTGCCAAAGTTTGTTGATCTAATCTTCCACTGATGGGCACTTAGGCTGTTTCCAGCACTTGGCTATTGTACATAGTGCTGCTATGAACATAGGGTTACATAGTTTCTTATGAATTGGTGTTTCAGAATTCTTTGGATATAGTCCTAGTAGTGGAATCACTGGATCAAAAACCAGTTCCATTTTTAGTTTTTTGAGGAAACTCTATACTGTTTTCCACAGTGGCTACACCAGCCTGCATTCCCACCAACAGTGCACCAAGGTTTCCTTTTCTCCACATCTTCACCAACACTTGTTGTTTCTTGATTTGTTGATGATTGTCATTCTGACAAGTGTGAGGTGGTATCTTATTGTGGTTTTAATTAGCATCTCTCTGATGGCTAGTGATGTTGAGCATTCTTTCATATGCCTTTGGGCCCTTTGTATGTCTTCCTCAAAGAGTTGTCTGTTCAGGTCCTTTGTCCATTATTTAGTTCAGCTGTCTGTCTCCCTGGTGTTGAGTCTCATAAGTTCTTTATATATTTTAGATATCAAACCCTTGTCTGTGGTATCTTTGGCAAATATGTTTTCCCATACAGTTGATTCCCTTTGAATTTTGCTGGTGTTTTCTTCAACTGAACAGAAAGTTTTCAATTTGATATAGTCCCATTTGTTTATTTGTTCTTTTATTTACTTTGCCCTTGGAGAAGTGTCAGTAAAAATGTTTCTGCATAGGATATCTGAAATTATACTGCCTATATTTTTCTCCAGGACCTTTATGGTGGCATTGCTTATGTTTAAGTCCTTTATCCATCTTGAGTTTATTCTGGTGTAGGGTATAAATTGGTGGTCTACTTTTGTCTTCTTGCATGTTCCTGTCCAGTTCTCTCAACACCACATGTTGAAGAGACTCCTTTTACTCCATTTTATGTTTCTTTCCTCTTTTGTCAAATATTAATTGACCATAGAGTACTGGGTATATTTCTGGGATCTCTATTTTCTTCCATTGATCTATATGTCTATTTTTATGCCAGTACCAGACTGTTTTGATTACAGTAGCCTTGTAGTATAGTTTCACATCTGGTATATGGTTCCTCCTAACTTGTTCTTCTTTCTCAAGATTGCTGTGGCTGTAATACAATAACAATAAAATTAAAAAAAAAATTGCTGTGGCTATTCATGGGTGTTTTGGCTCCATATAATATATTGAAGTAGTTTTTTTAAAAATTCTGTGAAGTATGTCATTGGTGTTTTAATTGGGATTGCATTGAATCTATATATTGCTTTGGGTAGTATGGACATTTTAAAGATATTAATTCTTCCCATCCATGAACATGGTATATGCTTCCATTTGTTTGTATCTTCCTTAATTTCTTTCTTTAGTGTTCTGTAGTTTTCTGAGTACAGTTCTCTTACCTCCTTGATTAAGTTTATTCCTAAGTACTTTATTTTTGTTGATGCTATGGTAAATGGGATTTGTTTTCTAGATACTATCTCTGATGTTTCATTATTGGTATACAAAAATGCTTTTGATTTCTGAATATTGACTTTATATCCAGCTATTTTGCTAAATTTGCTTTTTAGGTTGACTAGGTTTTAGGTGTAGTCTATCTGGTTGTTTATGTACATTATTATGTCATCTGCAAATAATAACAGTTTGACTTACTCCTTTGCAATTTGGATACCTTTGATTCCTTTTTCTTCTCTGATAGCTATAGCTGGAACTTCCAAAATGATGTCGAACAGAAGTGGAGAAAGTGGACAGCCTTGTCTTGTTCATGATCTTATGGGGAGAGGTTTTAAATTTTGCCTGTTGTGTATGATGTTGGCTATAGGTTTCTAATATATGGCCTTTATGATGTTGAGGTATGTTCCCTCTATTCCCATTTTGCTGAGTGTTTTTCTCATAAATAGTTGCTGTATTTTATCATATGCTTTTTCAGCATCAATTGCTATCATCATATGGTTTCTGTTATTCATATTATTTATGTGGTGTTTTACATTTATTGATTTGTGAATGTTGTACCATCCTTGCATCCCTGGGATGAAGCCCACTTGATCATGGTGTATGATCTTTTTAATGTATTGCTGGATCCAGTGGGGAGTATTTTGTTGAGAATCTTAGCATCTAAGTTCCTCTGATGTATTGGCCTATCATTCTTAGTGGTATCTTGCCCCAGTTTTGGGATTAGAATAATATTGCCCTCATAGAGTTTGGGAGTCTTACCTCTTCTTGGATTTCTGGAATAGGTTGAGAAGGATAGAAATTAGATTTTCTTTAAATGTTTGGTTAAATTCACCTGTGTATCCATCCACTCCTGGGCTTGGGTGCTATGGGAGATTTTGGATTACTTCTTTAATTTCACTAGTTGTTATTGGCCTATTCAGGCTTTCTGCTTCTTCTGGGTTCAGTTTTGGTAGATTACACAACTCCGGAAATGTGTCCATTTCATCCAAGTTGTCATATTTGTTGTCATATATTTGTTTATAGTAATTTCTTACAATCTTTTGTATTTCTGAAGTATCAGTTGTGATTTCTCCTCTGTCAGTTCTGATTCTGATTATTTGGGTGCTCTCTTTTTCATGATGAGTCTGGATAAAGGCTTGTCAATTTTGTTTATTTTTTCAAAGAACCAACTCCTGGACCTGTTGATTTTTCGAATTGTAGTGTGAATCTCTGAGTTATTTAGTTCTGCTCTGATCTTGATGATTTCCTTCCTTCCACTTACTCTGGGCTTTGTTTGTTGTTGCTCCTCTAGTTCTTGCAGCTTTGTGGTTAGGTTGTTTTTATAAACTTGTGACCTTTTTAGGTAGACCTGTATTGCAATAAATTTCCCTCTGAGGACTACCTTTGCTGTGTCACATAGGTTCTGGGCTGTTTTCTGTTCATTGTTATTTGTTTCCAGGGACTTTCTTATTTCATTTTTTTATCTCATTTTTAACCTATTCATTACTTAAAAGCATGTGATTCAGTTTCCAAGAGTTAGAGTTTTTTGTTTTTTGTTTTCCCCTTGAGGTTGGTTTCTAGTCTCAAGCCATTGTGATCTGAGAAGGTGCTTTGTATGATTTCAATTTTCCTGTGTTTGTGGAGGCTTCTCAGGTGACATACCATTTGGTCTATCTTAGAGAATGATCCATGTGCATTTGAAAAGAATGTGTATTTTGCTTCTTTGGGGTAAAAGACTCTGTATGCATCAGTTAGGTCCATTTCCTCTAGAGTGTTGTTCAATGCCACAGCATCTATGGGGATTTTTTGTTGATAGTGGGATATTAAAATCTCCTACTATTAGTGTGTTGCTGTCTATGTCTTTCTTAAAATCTTCCAAGATTTTCCTTATATATTTCGGAGCTCCTATGTTGGGTGCGTATATGTTTTTCAGAGTTATTTCTTCTTGATGGATTGTTCCCTTAAGTATTATGAAATGTCCATCTTTGTCCCTTTTTATGTCCTTCATTGTAAAATCTATTTTATCTGAAATCAGTATTGCTACTCCAGCTTTTTTTTATGTCCATTTGCTTGATATATAGTTTTCCATCCCTTCACTCTCAATCTGTGTCGATCTTTTGTTCAGACATGGGTCTCTTGAAGACAGCATATATGTGGGTCATGTTGTCTTATCCATTCGGCTACCCTATATCTTTTGATTGGTGCATTTAATCTATTTACATTTAAGGTGATTATTGATTGATACTTATTCATTGCCATTTTCTCCCTTTGTGTCTGTATTCCTCTTTGGCTTTCTCTGTTTCTTCATTTTATTTGTTGACTTATTTTTAGAGCAGACCCTTTAGCATTTCTTGCAATGCTGGTTTGGTAGAGATGTATTCTTTCAGTCATTGTTTTTCTGGGAAGCTCCTTATTTCTCCTTCTATGTTGAATGAGAGCCTTGCTGGGTAGTGTATTCTTGGTTGCAGGCCTTTGTTTACCATGACTTGAAATACTTTTTGCCATTCCCTTCTGGCTTGTACTGTTTCTGTTGAATAATCATTTGATAGCCTTATTGGAGCCCCTTTGTATGTTATTTGTCTTTTCTCTCTTGATGCTTTTAGGATTCTCTCTTTGTCTTTGAAATTAGCCATTTTAATAATAATGTGCCTTGGTGTTGGTCTGTTTGGGTTGATCCTCATTGGGACCCTCTGTGCCTCTTGACCTTGATTAATGTTTTCAGTCATCATGTTAGGGAAATTTTCTATCATGACTTTTTTGAACAGGCTTTCCATTCCTTGTTTCTCTTCTCCTTCT
>PVIW01014046.1:0-24963 GCA_004026585.1 Noctilio leporinus | reverse complement strand
GAGCAAAACTAACAACAAGCAAAACAGAACCAAATATATGAATACAATGAATAGGCCTTCAGTGGTCAGGGGGAAAGGGGGAGGGGGGGCAGAGGCAAGAAAGGGGAGCAGCTTAGACAAGAACCTAGTATAAAGGAACCATGGACATGGACAACAGGTGGGATTGACTATTGACTTTGCGGGGAATGGGTGGGTGGGGAGGGGGACAGAAGGGAGCAAAAAGGGGATGGATGTAATACAACAACAATAAAATTTTTAAAAATAAAATAGAAAAAAAAAAAAAAAGCAAAACAGACATAGCCCTGACCCGTGTAGCTCAGTGGATTAGGCATCATACTACAAACTGAAAGATCACCAGTTCTTCCCTGTCAGGGCACATGCCTGAGTTGTGGGCCAGGTCCCAGGTTGGGGGCATGCAAAAGGCAACTGATTGACGTTTCTCTCTCTCTCTCTCTCTCTCTCTTACTCCATCCCATCCCTTCTCTCTAAAAATAAATAAATAAAATCATAAACAAAAGAGTCATAATGTATTGTAGGAATATGGGTGCCCTGCTTGGGGGAACTGGCAAACAAAGGGGCACAGACATGCAAATATGCACATGTGCCCACACCCATGCACACAACTTGGGAAGTGGCCTTCCTACCATAGGAAGTGGGGTGGCAAGGTGTATGTGTGCTAGTCCCATCTCTAACCTTGTTAATATTGGGAGGCTCAAGCCTGGTGACCCGAGCTTGCTTACTGCATTAATCCTGTCTTTAGGCTATGGCTAAACTGTGGTGGAAGTTTGGATCACTGCTCCACATTTTCCCAGGATAGCCCATAAAGCTATAGAGGTATTAATCCTTCCTTCTGGCAGGTAGGCAATGTCTGTTTGTTCTTATGGGTAGACCTTTGTTGCTCTCCATTTGAACATAGCTGTTGAGCTTCATAAACAGAGCTATAACCCTCCATATCTCCTAAAATTCCTCACATTAGAAATGCAACCAGTTTGTACACACTAGTACTTCAATTTTCAACCAAAGCTCTGGATATTCGCGGATCATTATAACTGCCTGACTTCAGAAGTTCTTTTGAACCACCTCTATGTTTCTCTGGACGGGTGGATAGGGGTGGGTCTTGCTGCCCAGAGCAGCTGCTAGGCCAGGTATCTGTGAAGCGGGGTTTGTATCTGCATGCCAACCTCCAGTGACTGGATGGACCCAGCAGAAACTTGTCCTCAGGCTCTGAATTTTCCTTCTGTCATGTCATATTTCCCAGACCCAGGGCCTAAAGAAAAGCAGAGCCATTCAATCAGGTGCTCTGAATCCAGTGGTTCACGATACAACACTCAATTACTCCTGGCTGGGAGGCAGAGGTTGTTCTAGCTATGGTAGGAGTTTGATTCCAAGTGATCAGAACTGGAACAGTGTTTGCCGTGTGACATTAGGAGGTCAGAGAAGCCAGCTAAATCAGCTTTCACTGGGGA
Source organism: Noctilio leporinus (assembly GCA_004026585.1). Classification (NCBI taxonomy): domain Eukaryota; kingdom Metazoa; phylum Chordata; class Mammalia; order Chiroptera; family Noctilionidae; genus Noctilio; species Noctilio leporinus. Next base: position 23,497 of record PVIW01014046.1, on the reverse strand, counting down.
GCTGGTAAGACAAAGAGTTAATATGTAACCCAAAGGCCAGTGGTTAGGATTACAGATCAGGACTTCAGAATTAGGGAAACTGGAGTTCAATTTACAAAAAGGTAAGGGGCAAAGAAAGGTGTCCAAGGGCACTGCTGTAAAGAACTTCAGAGTGTTCATAAGTCAAACCAAGACACCATGAAACATAAAATGGTACGCAGGTGGATTTATTGGGTTCACAGCACAACGTGCAGTTTTCTACCGCCTGCCCAGTTTGGAGGCGAGTTGGAATAGGTCCTGTCTTCATCCACTTCTAGGACCAGGGGTATATGTACTTCATTAGTGAATCACATTCTATAAAAGCTCTTTCCTCGGAGCTGCAATAGCACCTTGGCTCCTGGTGGGTGACTTTGGTCTACTTTGATCCCTGCTTGGCCACAGATGAGCTGAATTTCAGAAGGTCTCCTGTCCCAAAACTTTCAGATAAGCCTCAGACAAGGTCCTGCCAGCCTAAGTACAGTCTGACTAGCAAATAAGTATACAAAAAACCCAAAAATCCAAATTCCTTGTCATGGTCTTCAAGGCTTACCTCATCAATTTCATCTTACTATTACAGCCTCCCATGGTTACCTCATTTCAGCTTTACCAGTCTTTTTGGTCCTTGACCACACCAAACTCCCATACTACCCCTAACCCCAGGACCAGCCCTGAGTCCTGCACATTACATCCCATGTAGCCTTCCTTCACCCATGCTCCCACTCAAGGTGAAGTCCATCGACCAGAAGACAAACAACCAGTACCTCCTACTCTTCTAGATCACAATTGGGACTTGAGGGGCCACAAAAGGCTCTGTCCAAACAGCCTCAAGCCTGATCCTAGAGCCTGAGAGGACCATTCCCATTGGTATGTACATCTCTAGGTTTAAGGTTGCATATCATAGAATACAGCGGCATAGAAAATACCCATTGAACAAAGAAATAAAGTTACTAATTATGTTTGGTTAGGTCTGCCCAGAAAAAAAAAAAGGGTGGGAGAGGAAGTGAATTAAAAACAGTAATTTCAGATGTGCTCTGAAGGTCAACTCATGAAGGCTTTGTTAAACCTGAAAGCCAGGGATCCTCAGAGTTCAAGCTTCCCCCAAGACACATTTAGTTCTTAACTCTTTTGATGAAAATCCAGAAAATTGCTCCTAGTCTTACAATATACTTAGTGCCTCAGAGGTTTGAGAATTAAATCCAGAGTTTCACAAGTCCACTGCTAAACTAATGCTACATTTCAAGCATAATCATTGATGGTCAAGACTGTCTCCTTAAAATATTTTCCAAATCAGAATGTCAATTATATTTGGATTCTGGTGCAGAGATTAGGATATATAGTACTTGCAATCTTGAAAGAGTTGCTCCTGGACATTGGCTCTCTGACACAAAGAAAATGATAAATGCAAATAAAAATGACCAAATGAGTTTCGGCAAGATGGCAGAGGAGTAAGTGTAGCTGCACCAATCTCGTCCCAGGTTGCACCTTGAATTACTTTTTTGGAGAAAAAGTCAGCTGGAATTACCAATAGGACACCAGCTGGAAAGAGGTCCTATAACCACAAACAGAACAGAAGAGGACGCTTCATCGCAATGAGACTGGTACGAATCATGGAAACATGAGAGAGCTGGCTGGGCCCCCACCAGAGGCAGCAGACAAAAGGATGGAGCCGGGGGCTTCACCTGAGAAGGGGGTTTCTGGTCCCCCAGCTGGGTGTCCTGGCTACAGCATCCAGCTGAGAAGGGCAGAAAGCCGGGGTGTTTTCTAGCCTGAGAGAGCGCTGGAGATAGAGAACTACTAGAGTGACCACAACGAAAATACATTGGCACTCACCTACCCTGGGCTCCAGCGGAGGGAGGGCAGAGAGGACTGGACACACTTGGGTAAAGTTTGCAACGGTGGCTTGGAGGAGAGAAGTGGGGAGGCGGCTGTGGGGATCCCGGTACTGACTCATCCCCAACACCTCAGGCAGACTGCCTGCACCAAGCGGCTTCTGTATGAGGGTCCTCATAGCCCCGCCCACTGGAAGCAATCTGCCCCGCACCTGAGCCTGGTGCCTGATCACAATTCCTTGACTTACATCTAAATAAAAAAAGTATTAGGATGTTAAGAAGAACAAAGGAAATAGAGTAGCCAAAAAACTTATTTGCATGATTCATGAACATGCATGAATGTTCATGGACATGAACTAAGGGGGGCATTACTGGAGGGAATAGGGTACTGGGTGGAGGGGGGCAAAGGGGGAAAAATGGGACAACAAATAGCAAAATAAAGAAAATCTATTTAAAATAATAATTAATAATTAATTAACTCAACCACTCCTGACCTGCTCTGTCTGAGCATAGATATAATAGTTGGCACCTGAAGAGGTATTTCTTGCTCAGCAGTGCCTGGGCCTGGCGGCTGAGTACACACTCTCTGACTTATAGCTGGGTCAATCAGTCCCACACAGTAACATGCAAGCCTGGTGGCCGATCATGGATTCATTGTTTTGCAACTGAGTCGGTCCTTCTCGCTCTGCAGAACCTGGGCCTGGCAGCTGATTACAAACTTTCTGACTTAGAGCTGGGTCAGTCATTCAGTGTCACACAGTGGCAACTGAGCCTGGTGGCTGATCATGGATTCATTGGTTCACAACTGAGTTGGTTTGTCCCACCCATTGGACTCCAGGCCTGGTGGCTGATCACAAATTCATTGGGTTACAATTAAATCTTTCAGTCTAGCCCAGTGGCCCCTTAGCCTGGCAGCTGATCGTAGATTCATTGGGTTACAATAGAATCTTTCAGCTGAGCCCAGCACCACCTGAGCCTGGTAGCTAATCACAGATTCATTGGCTTACAATTGGATATTGCTGCTTAGCCCAGTGGCGCCTGAGCCTGGTGGCTGATCACAGATTCATTGATTTACATTTGAATCTGTCCCACCAAGCAGCACCTGATCTGGTGGCTGATCCATTGGATTACAATTGAACCTCTCTGTCTAGCTCAGCAGGGCCTGAGTTTGGTAGCTGGTTCATTGATTTACAACTGAATTAGTCTGTCACCCCAAGCAGCATCTGAGCCTGGTGGTGGATCACAGATTGATAGGATTACAACTAAATCAATTCTTCCAGCCTAGCAGTTCCTTAGCCTGGCAGCTATCACAGTCTGATTGGATTACAATGGAATCTAAAAATGGGGAGGAAAAGAAGCAGTCCATCACCAAAAGGAAAGGAGGAATCCCCAGAAAGATCACTAAATGAAACAGAGGCAAGCAAACAATCAGATACGGAATTCAAAATAATGATGATAGAGAAGCTCAATGAGCTCAGCAAGCTCAAAGAAAACTGTAAACAACTCCAGGGTAACTATAAAGAACTCCAGGGAAGCTACAAGGAACTTACTGAGAACTACACCAGCATTAAACAGGACATAGAAACTATCAGTAAGAGCCAGGAGGAAATAAAGAATACAATGTCTGAATTGAAGACTACAGTAGAAGGAATCAACAGCAGGCTAGAGGAAGCAGAGGATTGGATCAGCTAGTTGGAGGACAACCTAGAAAACTATTCCAAGACAGTGCAACAGAATGAAAAAAGGCTGAAGAAGAATGAAGAGGTTTTAAGAGAGCTGCAGGACAACATGAAATGCAATAATATCCATATCATAGGGATACCAGAAGAAGAAGAGAAACAAGGAATGGAAAACCTGTTCAAAAAAGCAATGCTAGACAACATCCCTAACATGATGAGTGAAAATGTTACTCAAGTTCAGGAAGCACAGAGGGTCCCAATGAGGATGAATCCAAACAGACCCTCTCCAAGACACATTATAATTAAAATGGCAAATGTCAAAGATAAAAAGAGAATCCGAAAAGCATCAAGAACAAAACAGCAAATAACATAAGGGGCTCCAATAAGATTATCAAATGAATATTCAACAGAAACAATTCAAACCAGAAGGGAATAGCAAAAAGTATTTCAAGTAATGGTAAACAAAGGCCTGCAACCAAGAATACTCTACCCAGCAAGGCTCTAATTCAAAATGGAAGGAAAAATGACAAGTTTCACAGACAAGATAAGACTAAAAGAACACATCTCTACCAAACCAGCATTGCAAGAAATGCTAAAGGGTCTGCTTTAAAAAAAAAAAAAAAAAAAAAAAAATGAAGAAACAGAAAGAGACAGAGAGGAACACAGGTACAAGGGGGGAAATGGCAATAAATAAGTATCAATCAATAATAACCTAAATGTAAATGGATTAAATGTGCCAATCAAAAGACTTAAGGTAGCTGAATGAATAAGAAAACATGACCCACATATATGCTATCTTCAAGGACCCACCTCAGAACAAAAGATCAACACAGATTGAAAGAGAAGGAATGGAAAAATATATTTCAAACAAATGGACATGAAAAAAAGACTGGAGTAGCAATACTTATTTCAGATAAAATAGATTTTACGATGAAGACCATAAAAAGAAACAAAGAAGGACATTTCATAATACTTAAGGGGACAATCCATCAAAAAGATATAACTCTGGTAAACATATATGCACCCAACATAGGAGCTCCCAAATATATAAGGAAAATCTTGGAGGACTTCAAAAAGGAAATGGACAGCAACACACTAATAGTAGGGGATTTTAATACCCTATTATCAACGATGGACAGATCCTCCAAACAAAAAACACCAAGGATATTGTGGCATTGAACAACACTCTAAAGAAAATGGACCTAACTGATATATACCAAACACTTCACCCCAAAAAAGCAAAATACCCATTCTTTTCAAATGCACATGGAACATTCTCCAAGATAGACCACATGGTAGGTCATAAGACAAGCCTCCACAAATATAGGAAAATTGAATCATACCAAGCACCTTCTCAGATCACAATGGCTTGAAACTAGAAACAAATCTCAAGGGGAAAAACCAAAAACACTAACTCATTGAGACTGAATAACATGCTTTTAAGTAATGAATGGGTTAACAATGAGATCAAAGATGAAATCAAAATGTTACTGGAAACAAATGACAACGCATACACAACACCCCAAAACCTATGGGACACAGCAAAGGCAGTCCTCAGAGGGAAATTCATAGCAATACAGGCCTACCTAAAAATGATATAAGCTTATACAAACAACCTAACCATAAAGCTGCAAGAACTAGAGGAGCAACAACAAACAAAGCCCAGAGCAAGTAGAAGGAAGGAAATTTCAAGATCAGAGCAAAATTAAATAACTTAGAGACTCAAACTACAATCTGAAGAATCAATAAGTCCAAAAGCTGGTTCTTTGAAAAAATAAACAAAATTGTGAAGCTTTTAACCAGACTCATCAAGAAAGAGAGAGAGAGAAGACCCAAATAAATAGAATCAGAAACAACAGAGGAGAAATCACAACTGATACTTCAGAAATATAAAGGACTATAAGAAATTACTACAAACAACTCTATGACAAGCTGGGTGAAATGGACAAATTTCTGGAAATGTATAATCGACCAAAACTGAATCCAGAAGAAGCAGAAATCCTGAATAACAACTAGTGAAATTGAAGAAGTAATCAAAAATCTCCCAAAGCACAAGAGCCCCATACCAGATGACTACACAGGTGAGTTCTACCAAACATTTAAAGAAGAACTAACTCCTATCCTTCTCAACCTATTCCAAAATATCTAAGAAGAGGGAAGACTCCCAAACTCTTTCTATGAAGCCAATATTATTCTAATCCCAGAAACAGGTCAAGGCACAAATAAGAAAGAAAACTATAGATCAATATTTCTGATGAAAATAGATACTAAGATTCCCAACAAAATCTTGGCAAATCAGATCCAACAATACATTAAAAATATCATAGGCCATGATCAAGTTGGTTTCATCCCAGGGATGCAAAGATGGTACAACATTCGCAAATTAACAAATGTAATACACTACATAAACAAAATGAAAGACAAAAACCATATGATCATATCAATAGATGCTGAAAAAGCATTTGAAAAAGTACAGCAGCTACTTCTGATGAAAACACTCAGCAAAATGGGAATAAAGGGAGCATTCCTCAATATAATAAAGGCTATATATGAGAAACCTGAAGGCAATATCATACTCAAGTTTTCCCCCTAAGATCAAAACAAGACAAGGCTGTCTACTTTCTCCACTTCTGTTAAACATTGTTTTGGAAGTTCTAGCCATAGCTATCAGATAAGAAAAAGAAATCAAAGGTATCCAAATTGGAAAGGGGAAGTCAAATTGTCATTATTTGCAGACGATGATAATGTACATACAGAACCAGATAGACTCCACCAAAAACTCACTCAACCTAATACGCAAATTTAGCAAAATAGCTGGATATAAAGTCAATATTCAGAAATCAAAAGCACTTTTGTGTACCAATAATGAAATATCAGAGCTAGAAACTGGAAAACAAATCCCACTTACCATAACAACAAGAAAAATAAAGTACTTAGAAATCAACTTAACCAAGAATGTAAGAGACCTGTACTCAGAAAACTACAGGACATTGAAGAAAGAAGTTAAGGAAGGGACAAATAAATGGAAGCATATACCATGTTCATGGAGGGGAAGAATTAACATAATTAAAATGTCCATATTACCCAAAGCAATCTATAGATTCAATGCAATCCCAATTAAAATACCAATGACATACTGCACAGAGTTAGAAAAAATACTTCAAAAATTTATATGGAGCCAAAAATGCCCATGAATAGCTACAGCAACCTTGAGAAAGAAGAACAAAATAGGAGGAATCACAATAGTGGATATCAAACTACACTACAAGGCAACTGTAATCAAAACATCCTGGTACTGGCATAAAAATTGACATATAGATCAATGGAACACAATAGAGAGCCCAGAAATAAACCCAGGACTCTATGGTCAATTAATATTCAACAAAGGGGAAAGGAACATAAAATGGAGTAAAAACAGTCTCTTCAACAAATGGTGTTGGGAGAATTGGACAGCAACGTGCAAAAAGATAAAACTAGACCACCAACTTACACCATACATCAGAATAAACTCAAGATGAATAAAGGACTTATACGTAAGCAGTGCTACCATAAAGGTCCTGGAGAAAAATATAGGCAGTAAAATTTTAGATATCCTACCCAGAAATATATTTACTGATACTTCTCCAAGGGCAAAGGAAATAAAAGGACAAATAAACAAATGGATTGGTTATTACAGAGATAAACAGAACTTAGATTTCTGTTGTGCAAATTTTTTGTGTGTGCAAATATTTTTAAAGTAGTCTGTACTTATCTTTTAAAGGCAATCTATTTAACTTTGACTTCATCTTCTCCATTAATGTTCATAGAAATAATGAAGAGCAGCCATCTTTCCAAGCTTATATCTGCTTACCTACATGTTTGTTTCCCTTTCTAAATTCAACCACCTGCTGTTGGCATGAAAGAATATTGAAGGCCATTTTCTCATCTCGGATTTCATAGAGAACAACATAAAGCAAAACTCTGTTAATTCTTTATTGGAAAATCAGTCCCAGGAAGGCAAGAGTCTGGGAGGCAGGAGGAGGCAAATGAAGCAAAGAAGGAGAAAGAAGTAATGTAACATTTTGCATATTTACTGAGCTGTCAGTGCCTTTAAAAAGAGACTTAACAAGTTGTTTGGTAATATGAGGTATCTCCAGAAAGAACTTTTGGAACTACTACATCTTGGAATCTTTGAAGGGCAAGTAATAATCTTTCGGCTTTCATCCATCTCCTCTTTCGCATTGGTAAAAATTTGCTACATAGGACATTAACTCCATGATGTTCCTGCTACGTAAAGGCAAACAGATTTTGATTCTCCCTGGAAGAAAAACATTCATTAAGCTGATACCTGCATGGCAAATGCCAGAGAATAAATTATGTGCTTCTTTAAAGATAATCATATCCTACCCATCCACCAGCCATAACTAGGACTGTCACCAGACTGGCAGCATGGTGGCCCACCATCATCCAGCATACTCTATCTGGTTTTGAGAGAATGGAAAGGTAAATTGAAAGGAAACATGGGGACCACCTTGCCCACAGACACATCCTTCAAGTCCAATAGAGGCACAAATTGCTGCAATCCCTTCTGGGGATATACATTCTTGGTAATTTACATTCTTGGTGGGGGACAGAATGTCAGTTTGACCTTTCTGAAAATAATGGCTTTTAATTCACACAGTGCAGGGAACCCATATAAGAGTTCTGATATCTACTCCAGCTGATACCTATCCCTCATATACTCAAGAAGGAAGGAAATAACTATAGGACAGGCCTGCTAACTTGTTGATTCTACTGTGCATTGAACTTGGGCTAATACCCCATTTATCATCTGGTACCATAATACCCATTCTAACTAAAAAACCAACATAGTATTTTGGGTCCCCTAATACCAGTGCCAGTGTCAGTATCAACTCAGATCTCACATCTAACAGATTTGAATATCATAGGTATTGCCCTTTCCCCTGGCACAGTTGACTATGGTAAATGACTAAGGTTCTCTTGGGAAAGTATCAAGGAAATATTTATTATGTATGTCTACTATGGTGGCATTTCCAGGTTTTTCTTCAAGGGGACCTGGTCCCTTTAGTCAATGAACTCTGGGTCTACATACCAAATTAGTTCTAGAAATAAGGTGACTTTTGCATTGCAGTACTGATGTCAGCTCTCAATTTTTTTTTTATTATTATTTTTTTAATTATACAAATCAAATAACATTCTGGTCAGATCTCCATCTATCTTGGTCCTAAAATCACCATAGATCCATATAGGCCAATGCACTTTAATTGTTGCTCTGATTTTGACACCCTTTACAGCAATTATGTCCATTTTGCCTCTGAGAGTTAAGACCTGCCACTGGCCTCTCATTCTGAAGCCCCATCATCCTCATTGATATTAGGCAGTCTAATTTCCATATCACATCTGCAGGCATGGCCTGCGCAGAACAGGCATCACTAAGCTTCCTAAAGAAATTGATAAACCCAGCGCTGACATATTTTCTATTGCCTCAGAGATGGGAGTAAGCTCTGGTCTTTCCAGGGCATATCATCAGGGATAGGTTCTCAAGCTGTACGTAGTAAATCCATTCTAACATTCCTGCTTTCCTGACCTGTGTGTTCTTTTTGCTCAATAAAATGCCAAGATAACTGTCAACTTTACCTTACATTTTCTAGGCTATTGTCATGAGTAAGTTTCAAGAAGCCAAGCTGACGGCATGTTTAGACCAGCTCTAGGTACTCAAACATCGAATCCTCAGTCATGAGAGAATACCCCCATACCAGTGAATTCCCCCAGCCTTACATTCCCCTGCTCTATCTTCAAAGCCAACTCCTACATATATTCCATTGCCTGATAGTATGTAACAGCCATATTCTGCCTTTTGTGTAACAGGTAGTCTATTTCTTCCCTAAGCGGGGGCCCTATCAGGGTGTGCCAAAACATGATCCTGGTTACTGGCTTGGAAGCAAGGAAGTATGGTGGAGGCAGCTTCTGAGAATAAGTATTGTCTTGTTAGACAGCTATTTCAAGTGAGGTCATTGCATAGCCTCTGGAAAAAATGAGGCTAATTTCCTTTGACAAGAGATGCAGGTAGAATCCTCTAGGCCAGGAACATTCCAGGGAATTTTCCAGTTCAGGGTTCTTAGGTTGCATATCTGCGTTATACATCATTGTGCCATCTTTCCCATCTAGGTCCTGGTTTTAATATAGTATATTCGTGGAAGTTACACATTTAATTTCCTTTATATTTCTACTGTCCTTATAATTAGAATCTAGATCTAATTTTTAACCCATCCCATCCTGAGGTCAGGCTGCCATTGACAACTACCTTCAGTTAGCAATTAACTAGCCTGCATCTATCATTTTCTTTTTATAAGACTTCCACTGCCACCCAAAGCAGCTAAGAGTCTTATAATTATCATTTTCTACATAATGATCTTCTATTGTCTTGCATTACCTCCCACTAACCATAGCCAAGACTTCATTAATGTGATCCCACTCTTAGAGGTTATTATTGCTCCACTTACACTGGTAATGTCTTCTCTATTGCCTACCGTCAGGTAGGCAATCCAGCTCCAAAATTCCATCCAGGGAGTCTGCTTTTTAGGGCTAATCCTGGAATCCACTTTTATAGCCTTAGTTCCCTAAAAGATAGAGCTTGAGGCAAAGCTTTTGTGCTAATATTTTATTGGGGAGTATAATCCCAGGGAAGCAGCAATAAGGATAAAGAGAAGTCAGTCAGGGAATAAGAGAAGGCAAATACTAAGCTGGCCATAGCTTCATAAGGCACATAATGAATTAATTGCTCAGTGTCATGGGACTTCTCTGTGTTTTGAAATCATCTGTTAGGGAAGAAAAGGGTAGTTAATTTATCTGTTGATTCCTTCTTAATTCTTGTCTCTCTTTGTTCAAGTTTGTCCCATACAGCCTTAATGCCCCTGTACTTCCACATTACCTCTGACCACACACCGGTTCCAGATAGGATAAACAAATGAGAAGGCAACCAATCAATGTTTATCTCTTTTTCTCTCTCTCTGAAGATGAAAAAGGTCCTAGCATGATAATTAAAAAAAAAAAAAAAAAAAAAAAACAGATTGCAAATTTTTCTAAAACTACTCTGAAAAGTAATTTTTTAATGTCTTTTATACTTATACTATATGACCATAACCTCATATTTTAAGTCATAACAAAGGTTTTGAACTTTCAAGTTAGGGAGAATTTCTCTGAGAACAAGCACATCACACCTTGCCTGCACTCAAAGCCACTTCATACTTGCAGACAAGCAAATAAAGTAACCACAGCACAAGTAGCAGCATCTCAGATTGCTTTATAGCTCAGGCAGGGTGGCCCTGGGCAGAACATAGGTAGGGGCTGACCTTGGCCTGCACCACCCGGGAAACCACAGAGCCTGCATTCCATCAAACAGCTATGGACCATGTCAAAACATTACCACCTTGCTCTTGTACAACTGATCTTCTATGGAGGGTGGAGGTTAGTGGTAGTGATCATAGCCACTCCTTGCAGCTGACTGGCCTCAGCAAATCTCCCCCACCCCCACATTGGCCTGCCCACGGCAACTAAGAATCAACTACAAAAGGAAAATATATTCAGCCCACATGAAGGGTGCACCTCAAGTACCCAGCTTGGGTGATAGGGGATGCTGTGCCATTGGACCCTATAGGACACCTACTATTTTATGGCATGTTAACAAGACAGAGAGTCTTAGCAGCTCTACCCAATACAAAGAAACAAACACGAGGAGGCTGCCAAAATGAGCGGACAGAGAAACATGGCCCAAATGAAAGAATAGATGAAAACTCCAAAAAAAAAAAAATAATAATAAATGGAATAGAGATAAGCAATCTATCAGATGCCGAGTTCAAAACACTGGGTATAAGGTTGTTCAAGGAATTTAGTGAGGACCTCAATTGCACAAAAAATATCCAGCCAGAAACGATGCATATACTAATTAAAATAAAGAAAAATTTACAGGGAAACAACAGTAGATCAGATAAAGCTGAGAATCAAATCAATGATATGAAACAAAAGGAAGCAAAAACAACCAATTGGAACACCAAAGAAAAAAAGAATCCAAAAGAATGAGGTAGCGTAAGCAGTCCCTGGGACAACTTCAAGAATTTCAACATTCTCATCATAGGATGCCAGAAAGAGAAGAGAAAGAACAAGAAATTGGGAATTTATTTGAAAAAGAATGAAAGAAAACTTCCCTAATTTGGTGAAGAAAGTAGACATGCAAGTCCAGTAAGCACAGTCACAAACACGATGGACACAAAGAAGCCCACTCCAAGACACATCATAATTAAAATGCTGAAGGTTAAAGATAAAAAGAGAATATTAAAAGCAGCAAGAGAAGAGCAGTTAATTACCTACAAGGGAGTTCCCGTAAGACTATGAGCTGAGTTCTTAAAAGAAATTTTGCAGGCTAAAAGGGATTGGCAAGAAAAATTCTAAGTCATGAAAAGCATGAACCTACAGCCAAGATTGTTCTACCCAGCAAAGCTATCATTTAGAATCAAAGAGCCAATAAAGAGCTTCCCAGATAAGAAGAAAACAAAAGGGGCCCATCATCACCAAACCATTATTATATGAGACTCATGTTAAACAGACTTAAGAAAAATAAGGTTAAAACTATGAACAATAAAATGATAATAAATAAATATCAACAATTGAATCTAAAAAGCAAACTAAGCAAACAAGAAGAACAGAGACAAAATCATAGATACAAAGAGCTCTATGATGGTTGCCAGACAGCTGGGGGTGGGGGGGTGGGAATGGGTGAAGAGGTGGGAGGATTAAGAAGTACAAATAGTGGTTACAGAATAGCTATGGGGCTATAAAGTACAGTACAGGAAATGAAGTAGCCAGTAAGTTTATACGCATGACCCATGGACATGAACAATGGTGTGAGGATTGTTTGAGAGAGTGTGAGGTATTGGGTGGAACAGTGCAAAGAGTGAATAATTGGGACAATAGTAATAGCATAATCAGTAAAATATAATTTTAAAAGAAGAAAAATTAAATTAAATTAAAAATAGGAGAGTCAAATCAGAACAACAATCATCTTTCAAAACAACTTATCCCAGTACATTCTTTCCTATTTTTCTAAAATAGCTATTTTAAAATTTTTCAATTATGATTTATATTCAATATTATTTATATTAGTTTTGTCACAGCATAGTGGTTAGATAATCATATACTTTACAAAGTGGTCCCTCTAATATTTCAAGTACTCACTTGGAACCATTCCTTATTACGAATAGCTATTCTTAAGATAAAACGTACATATAGCTTCTACCTCTTTGGGTTATATATAAAAGCTTTCTTCTCTCACTACATATTTGTAGAACTTACTAATTTGAATTATTGTCCTTTTTCTTTTTTCAAAGAAAACATTTTATCTTAATTATCTAGTTTAGAAAGCAAAATTCTTTACTTTGTCCATTTTAATACTAATATGTTCCATTAAAAGGAAAAGGGACTCTGAGTTTTTTTAAGTAAAAATGATCAGTTTGTTGTATTCATTCTCACAGTGTCATTTTTCTATGCAGTATTTTGTTGTTGTTGTTATTTATTTGCTGGTGACTAACATTTTAAATAATTGGATTTTTAACCTTAAAATTTGACATGTGGTTATTTATTCAGCTCTTAGCAATCTATGGTTACACCTGGCTGAAGTAAATTTTAAATTTCTAAATTATTTATAGGGGATTTTTAATAGTAATTTCTCTTTTACTTAAACTGTTTTGCTGTTTATAATTAGTAATAAGTTGTAATCTTAAAAGAAAAAGGGGTACTGGGAGGATTTCATGTTCATGAGTGTAGCAATATCCTGTAGAATGAATTATGTTTCTCTCTTCTCAAAATTCATATGTTGAAGTCTGACATAATAAAACTCAACCAATATTGGAGTTGTGATGGACAGAAGGGGGAGGCTTATCACCCTATCACTCATTGTGGGGTGTCTCAAACAAAAAGAGAGGTTGCTTGCATCACAGGAAAACATTTTCTACTCTCCTATCTTGGCAGTCAGAAGGAACTTTTCTCCTCCACTGGAACCACCACCCAGCTAATTAATGAAAAGCCACTACATTTCAAACTCCCTGTTTCCTCTAACATGTTGTTTATAACAGCTCCTCCCAACTTCCCCTTTCCTCTATAAAGAATGTACCTGTCATTTGTTCTCTAGACTTGTCTATGGCTTTGTCTCAAATTGCAGATCTGCTATTCCTGAACAAACTGTTTTTTAGGTCAAGAAGTCCTAACCCACAATGTCACTGTATTAGACATAGAGCCTTTAAAGAGGTAATTAAGGTCAAGTAGGTCATAAAGGCGAGACCCTGATCCAATATGACTGATATCCTTGAAAGAAGAGGGAGAGACACCAGAGATGCACATGAGCAGACAGAAAAGATCATGTGAGAGACACAGAGAGAAAGCGATCCACCTGCAAGCCAAAGAGATAGGCATCAGGAGATATCAAACCTACTGACACTTTGATGTTAGACTTCTAGCCTCCAAATTGTGATAAAATTAATTTCCCTTGTGTAAGCCACCTAGTTTATGGAATTTTGTTACGGCAATCCTAGCAAACTAATACAATATCCAAAGCATTTAAATCACTAAGTATTTTTAAGCCATGGATAAATGTCTACCAATGAAAACAGAAAATAATCACTTTGGGAATCTTGCAAATAATTTACAAGAAAATGATCAGCTGGTTCTAAACATAGTGGCAAATAAATAGAATGACCAGGTGAGTCTAGATGCTTTAATGACTACACCTTGGTTGAAGTGATTACTCCCAAACTGGCCCACATTCAGAGTTGCAATCTTAATCACTCACTACATATAGAAAGAGACAAAGCCCAGAAAAGATACAGGAAAATCATACCACACTACATCCAATATTGGTCTGATTGGACTATCTACATACTTCAAACAAGACATTCAGGAGCAGCTATTCTATTTCTACTTAAAATCCAAGACTATGGGACATATAAAAATCTTCCACCAATATTGTGAGAGTTGCTTTGCTGAAGCTATTGAATACAAATCTGACAAGGGTATGCCCCTGACTCAATCACATTCACTCTCCTAGAGTTCCTTTTGATCTTTTTTTTTTTTTTAATTTTTAAAAAAGATTTTATTTATTATTTTCAGAGAAGAGTGAAGGGAAAGAGACAGAGAGAAGAGAGACATCAATGTATGGTTGCCTTTCACCTGCCTCCAGCTATGGACTTAGTTGGAGACCTGGTTATATGTCCTTGCTGGGAATCAGACCAGCCCTTTTGACCTTTTTGTTGTTGTTGTTGTTGTTGTTGTTGTTGTTGTATTACATCCATCCCCTTTTTGCTCTTCTCTGTCCCCCTCCACACCCACCCCCATTTTGACCTTTTTGACAATTTAAAGTTCATTTAGCATATTTGCTGACTGGATAAGGTTGTTGAAGATATGCACCAATTTTAACCACATTCATTTCGAACCTATGATTTCCCCCCACTGATATATGAACAATTCAGAGTAATTGAAATCTTCAAAGGAATATATAAATCTTTCAAAGTATAACCACACTTTTTAATTTGTATCTTGCTTCAATTTATCACCATAATCTCTGCTATCAAGGAGCTAAATGAAAATGCATTTTAGCCCTTTATTTTGGCTTTTTTAAATTATACAATGAGATATTGCAACAAATGGGAAAAAAAGCAATAGATCTCATTCTTTCTTATTTTCTCATTCATATGTCATTCCAGTCTCTTTATCAAAGATACTAAACCACACTGTGAAGCAGGTGTCTGGTCACTCTCCCCCAACCCTTTCCCACCTCTGCCATGCTTCAGGTACCAGTATGCCATCTCCTCCTGCATTTGTCCATGTTACAGCAGCTTCTCTGTTGTCACATAGCGCCTAACCACCCCACCACAGTGGGGTTGAGTTTACTTCACTCCTGATGGCCTTGAGAATTCTGGGATCGCCATCCTCTCCTTCCCTAGACCCTGTGGTTCCAGTTCATTGGCTTCAGGGAAAGGTAAGGTGGTAAGGCTGCTCCTTTGTTTACTGCCTTTTCTCTTAATTCCCCGCCCGTTGATCCTACAACACCACTAATACAAAGCAGCAAAATGGCTACTATGCTTTTCTGAAGAATCGGGGGAGACACAGCATGAATTTACAATGTAGGATAAAATACAGAACTGGATGATAAAGGTCCAAAGAAAAAGAAAGAAGGGTCCCCTTGGCAAGTACCACAGTTCCTAGACTTATTTCCACCACCCTTTTTCAAAGTTCACTTTGCCCCAGAGAGCCCCTCCTTTTCATTTCACAGTGAGTTTCTAACCCTACCTTAGAAATATCCTACTCCCTAACACAAGGAGTGATGTATTGGTCCAGGCTCTGTGCTCCACCTAGAGCAATTCATCTGAAACTGAACATTTCCCCACATCTGCATTTATATCTACCATAATAGCACTTGGGCTCTTGAGCAAAATTTTGGGACTCAAAGCAATACATCCTTTCATGAAACCTTTACTGTTTTATTTTATTTTATTTTTCTAAAAATTTTATTCATTATTTTTAGAGAGAAGGGCAGGGAGGGAGGAAGAAAGGGAGAGAAGCACCACTGTGTGGTTGCCTTTCACCTGCCTCTAGCTACAGACCTAGCTGGAGACCTGGCTTGCAACCTGGGTATGTGCCCTGGCTGGGAATCGAACCAGCAACCTTTGGGTTCCCAGGCCGGTGCCTATCCACTGAGGTACCAGCCAGGGCTTCCTTTGCTATTTTAGAGGAAAGCTATACCTCTTTGCTCCACCTATGGAAATCTAGTAGAAAATGCACATGCATGCATATTATCACCACAGACGCTCACAGAGCATATGCATATACATGGTCACACACATACACACATATTCACACATATACCTGCAGAAACTTTTAAATTTAGCTTTAATTTTGACTAGACCAAATTCTTAATGGGCTTTTTCCCTCTGAAAGAGGAGGAGGAAGAGCAGAAAGTTTTTATTTCCCTATAGAGATCAACTCTGAGGCCAGAAATAGGATTTATGTTTTCATTTATATCATTAATACAATGATATTAAAAGTCTACTTTTTCCAAGAAGGGCATCTATAATTATGTTAATGTAGTAGACATACATATACAAACATTTAACATGTGTAGTAAAGTATACAAAAGTGTATAGATCACTATTTTTGTATAAACTCTCTTGTGGCCACTATCCAGATCGTAATATAGAACAGCAGTCCATTACTTTTTGTCACCAGGGAGCAGTTTTGTGGAAGACAATTTTTCTACAAACCAAGGCAGGCTTTATTTTAGCCTGTCACCAGGTGCAGCTTAATTGTCACTTACCACTCACTGATAGGGTTCTTTTTTTTTTTTTTTTTTTTTTTTTTTACAAGAGTTTATCTACTTTTAGAGAAAGGGAGAAAAAGAGGGAGAGAAATATTAATGTATGAGATGTTGCCTTTCATACACCCCTCAACTGGGGACCTGGCCCACAACCCAGGTATGTGCCCAAATTGGGAATCCAACCAGTAACCTTCTAGTTCGAAAGCTAGCATCCAATTCACTAAGCCACACCAGCCAGGACACTGGTATGACTCTGCAAGTAATTGATTTATTGTGGTCTCAATGTAGTCATATCTCTCTGCTAATGATACTCTGTATTTGCAGCCTCTCCCCAACACTAGTATTGCTGCCTCAGCTCCACCTCAGATCATCAGCCATTAGATTCTCATGAGGAGCATGCAACCAGGATCCCTCGCATGTGCAGTTCACAGTAGGGTTGTTCCTTCCAGGAGAATCTAATGCTCCTGCTGTTGTGACAGGAGGCGGAGCTCAGGTGGTAATGCAAGTATGGGGAGCAGCTGTAAATGCAGATGAAGCTTTGCTCGGTCGCCACCACTTACCTCCTACTGTGTAGCCCAGTTCCTACCTGTCCGTGGCCCAGAGACTGGGGACTCTTGATATATAATTTTACTGTCACCCAAAAGTTTCTTTTTTGCTTCCCAGTCAACACCACCAATTTTTCCACTCCCCAAAGTTTTTTTTTTAATTTTATTGTTGTTGTATTACATCCATCCCCTTTTTGCTCCCCTCTGTCCCCCTACCCACCCACCTCCCCAAAGTTTTTATTTCTAACACTATAGGTTAAATTTTAATCTTACTGAACTTCATATAAGAGGAACCAAATGTATATGGTTTTTGTACCTGACTTCATTTACTCTGTATAACTTGTGATAAATTTTAAGAAATGAAATATTACTGTGATATTTTAGAAGCAATTTTATTATTATACATTTAAATGAAGCAAAACAATAATTTCTAATGTCTTATAGATTGCACCATGTTATATCCTGAAGGGTCACTCAGGAAAGTGTATAATTTTGCCCTAGCTGGGATTAGATAAAGTGATAGTGGGTCACAAGTGTGAGGTAGATCAAAGTTTAACAGCATCAACTGGTTACATGACAAAAAATTCCAACCTGAACTGGCAAATATATGAAGCACACTTACAGCAATAATAGGTGGTCAACTGAGAGATTAGATGATCATGAGAAATACAATAACAAGATTACTAATGCCATAAAAGGTTAATAGCATTAACCTTTTAATGGGCAATCTATTACAACTAAGGTTAGTAGGAGATTATGCTTTAGATTGATTACAAAAATGGCCACAATTATTTCCCTGTCTACCTCTCTGCAAAGAGTCTTTGTAGATCCTCCTGTTAAAAACCAAAGCTGGCTCTGGCTGGCGTGGCTCAGTTGGTTGGATGTTGTTTGGCAAGTTAAAAGGTTGCTGGTTTGATTGCCAGTCAGGGCACAAGCCTGAGTTGTGGGTTTGGTTCCCAGCTGCCATACATACAAGAGGCAACTGATTGAGTTTTTTCTCTCACATTGATGTTTCTCTTCCTCTCCCTCTTTCTAGAATCAATTAAAAAAAAATTTTTTTTTTAAGAAGGGAAGCTGATTTTCTCTCTTCTTGAATTTGGACTAGCCTTGTAACTGTGAATTGACACTGTGCCAATTCCAAGCCTAGGTCTCAAGAGTTCTTAGAGGTTCCACTGGCTCTCTTAGAACCCTGCCTTCCCACCATGTAAACAAGTCTAGGCATACCCATATGGAAGTGACAGATCATCTCAGGTGAGACCACTCTAGACCATCCAGCCAACTTTTGAGACTTGAAGAACTGCTCAGTGGAGCCCAGCCCAAATTGGTAACATATGATATAATGAGGTAAATAAATGGTTGTTGTTTTAAGCCTCTAAGTTTTGAGGTGACATGTTATGCAGCAAAAACTAACACATACAAGAAATACAGCACAAGTATTTGATGAAAATAGAATCTTTCATTATTATTATGAAAATCTCACACATATATTGTTTCTGAGTTCTGGCAAGAGCTACCACTGATAATGGCAGTCAATATTCACTAAATGGTATATTAAGTAATTACATGTGATATCTCATTACTTCTGACAAGTAATCTATTAGATACCTAATAGATTACAATTGAGGAAACTGAACTTTGCTTCGCACAGTTGACTCCAAAGCTTAAGCACTTAACCATCGCATCACCCCTGAAAAGCTAATCGTTTACTCTAATCCAATACAGGCATTCCTCGTTTAATTGCAGTTTGCTTTATTGCACTTTGCTGTATTGGGCCTCACTGATGTTGCATTTTTTCTTATAAATTGAAGGCAAGATGGTCCGGGAGCAAGATAATTGCAGCTCGCTTTATTGCTATACTTGCTTTATTGCAGTAATTTAGAACTAAATTTGTATACCTGTTCTACCTTTCCTGCTCACCTCTATTTGCAGATAGACAATTGATAGCCAAGAAAAGCTACAATTTGCCCAAAGCAATCTCTTCTAATTTGCGGTCTAATGTAACAGTTTGCTAAAATTCTTTGTAATTGATAAATTACATTAGTGTTCATGATAAAAATCTCTATGGCAGTTTTAATTTTAACTGGAGTAGAGAAGGGCCTGTAAGGGGATCTCTCATGCTCTACCACTCATGCCCTACCACTCATTGTCAATTACCCTAAACAGGAAGAGACAGACTTTCCACTTCCAACAGGAAGATGTTTTTCTCCTCTATTACTCCAGCAAGAAAAATGAAGATCCTCTCTTCATCCTGCCACCACTTTTAGCCAATGAAAGACTGTTACAACTCAATGAAAAGCCACTACACTTTAAACTGTTTCCTTCAATGGACCCTTTGTTTACAACAGCCCCACTGAACTTCCCTTTTCCTCTATAAAAGCATGTTCCTTTCTTTTGTTCTTTGGACTTGTGCATGGTTCCCCATTTCACCACATGCCCTAATTGCAATTCTTTGTTGTTCCCGAATAAACCCATTTTGTTGGAGAAATATCTATTTGTTTAAAGTTAACAGGTTGAAACATTGTATTTTCCCTTTAACCTGGTCTAGGAAAAAAAATTATTTTTAATTACCTCAGTTTCCTTACCCTTATTCATAAATAGTAATAGCTTTGAATGTTCAACCTCTTAGAATGTGGGAACTGAGATTATAAGAAAATGTACAGCTAAGTGTTTTCTATGTAAAAATCATGGTTATCTGTATGAAAGATGTGATTTATCTGCCCCCTTGAAAAGAGGAGGTGGGAAGATACAGAGAAACGCTTTAAGTAAGAATGATGAACAGAGTGTCATCTTTACTTTCAGAGGCCTGGAGATTATGCACATTTGTTTCTTGTTCAAAATAGACACTAGAATAGATTCTAGTTCCTCTCTGCCTCTCTTCCGTCCTCCAACAACTACTTATTAAATAGATCTAGATACCAAGTTCTGAGATAAATAGAATCTGCCCCTATCCTCTAGGAAATAAAATATGTAATGGGGAAGACTGTCATGTCAACAAATAATTACAGCTGAAGGTTAAGTGTTAGAGTAGAGATATGGACTAAGTAGGAAAACAGAGGAAGCATTTCCTTCACCTGGGAGGTATCAGAAAAAGCATCCCGCAGAAAGTGGCATTTAAAGAAAATCTTGACATTTGAGTTAACGTTTTCTAAACTGAGAGTGCATGGCAAGAAAGAGCCAGGCTAAGTTCAAAAGATGGTGGTCAGAGAGGTCTAAAGGCAGTTTACCTGCCTTTATCCTTCTGAATAGAAGATCGAAACTGGAATCCAATGAAGCTTTCCACAAATCAAAATCTAGGAAATCTGGACATACAAAAGGCCCAAAGGCATATGAAAGAATGCTCAACATCACTAGCCATCAGAGAGATGCAAATTAAAACCACAATAAGATACTGCCTCACACCTGTCAGAACAGCAATCATCTATAAGTCAACAAACAATGAGTGCTGGTGAGGATGTGGGGCAAAGGGAACCCTGGCGCACTGTTGGTGGGGATGAAGACTGATGTGGCCACTATGGAAAACTGTAGAATTTCCTCAAAAAACTAAAATTGAACTGCCTTTTGACTCAGCAATTCCACTACTAGGATTATACCCAAAGAACCTTGAAACACCAATTCAGAAGAACCTATGTACCCCTATGTTCACAGCAACACTATTTACAATAGCCAAGTGCTGGAAACCGCCCAAAAGCCCATCAGTGGATAAATGGATCAAAAAAACTCTGGTCCATTTACACAATGGAATACTACACAGCAGAAAGGAAGAAGAAACTCCTACCTTTTGGGACAATATGGATGTAACTGGAGAGTATTATGCTTAGTGAAATAAGCCAGTCAGTGAAAGACAAATACCATATGATCTCACCCAATACAGGAGACTAATGAACAAAACAAACAAGCAAAACAGAACTAGGGACATGAATACAAGGGACAGATTTCAGTGTGTGGTGTTGAGGGGGAGGGAGAAGGAGGCAAAGAAGAGGAACAGTTTATTCAAGGAACTAATATGGATGGCCCATGGACATGGACAACATGTGGGACTGACTGTGGGGGCAGGGAGGGTGGGGAAAGGGAAAGCAAGGGGGAAAAATAGGATGAACAACAACAATAAAATTAAATTTTTAACAATCTAGCAAATCTGTCAATTGTACTCCTATTCAGTGTTTCTCAAAATTTCTTCTTAAGGCAGAGAGGCATGACAGGGGTGGGGTTAGGGATAAATTATAACTTAAAATAACTTTCACAGGACACAATATATCTGAAATGTGACAAATTTTCTCCTAGAGCTAGGGTCAGTAAACCATGGTCCACAGGCTAAATTCTGTACTCTGCCACATATTTTTGTGAATAAAGTTTTATCAGAACACAGGCACACCCATTCATTTACATAGTGAATAGAGCTACTTTTGTACTTTAACTACAGAATAAATAGTTGCAAGAGATTGCCCACAGAGTCTAACATATTTACCATCTGAGCCCTTATGAAAGTTCGTATTAGAGCTATATAGCAACATGAATAAATCTCAAAAAATAATACTGAGTTTAAAAATAAGTTTCAAGGTCCTAGCTGGTGGCAAAGTGGATAAGGTGCTGGCCTGTGAACCCAAAGGTTGCTGGTTCGATTCCCCAGCCAGGGCACATAACCAGGTTGCAAGCCAGGTCTCCAGCCAGGTCCATAGCTGGAGGCAGGTAAAAGGCAACCATACATTAATGTCCCTCTCCCTCTCTGCCTCTCTCCCTTCCCCTCTCTCTAAGAATAAATAAAATCTTTTAAAAATAAATAAATAAGTTTCAATGTTATAAAGAATTATGTTAAATAAAGTTTTAAAAACATTCTAATTTATTATTGTTTTGAGATACATGTCCATGTAGAGTATTAAATAGTATAAAAGCAGGCATACTGATAATAAATACCCAACTGAGGACAATGTTTATCTCTTCGGGAAAAGGAGAGAAAGAAGAATATATGCAGAGAGGGGTTTTAACGACTTGAAATGTTTTATTTCTAAAGCAAGGTGATGAATAAATATTTATTATGTTATGCTTTATACTTTGTTGTATGACTGCTATATTTCATAATTTAGAAACTCTTTGGTCATACAAAAAAAAAAATATGTAGAAAAAAATAGATGGAGGAGTTGTGCTGCAGATTCTATTACCTAAAAAATGGTTACTACAATATCTTCCGTTCCACACCGTCTTCTTACAATGTGACTTAATACCCCTCCAATTGAAAGATGGGGTCTCTATTACTCCCCCTGAAACTGAGTAGGCCTTTGTGAAAGTTCTGGTCAAAAGAATATGGTAGAAGTAACATTATGTGACTTTCAAGCTAGGCTATAAAAGAGGATAACAGCTTATACTTTGCTCACTGGAATTCTTACCTTGAAGTCTTCAACCACTGTGCAGGCAGGCAGCCATGCTGTAAGAAAGCCTAAACTAGTCTACAGGGGGACCATGTAGAGATTCTAGCCATGAGACTTCTTGGGGAGATGCCTAGCTAGTTCCCAACTGCTCTGGTCCCCATTCTTCCAATTTTAGTTGCATCTTACTGCAATGGGTTGACAGATTCTGTGCTAAACTCAGGCTTTCCAAACAGCCATTTCAGAATTCCTGTCCCACCATGAATGAAACTGTGAGAAATGGGAAAGTGACGGTTGTTATTTTAAACCTCTAAAATTTGTTCTGCAGAGCAAGTTGTAACTGGAAGTTGAACCCAAACTTGACCCTATCACCAGAAGTTAAATCTTAACTGCCTTCATGGGAAATATGAGCTGAACTGCCCCAAAGACCCTCAGAAATATTCAGCAAAAGGAAGGATCAATCTCAGAAGGCAGAAAAAAAGCATGTGACTGAAAACAGAAATAAATTAAAAGTCTTTTTTAATTTAAATTATATTTTATTGTTTATGCTATTAAAGTTGTCCCAGTTTTTCCCCCTTTGCCCGCCCCCCCAACTCCCTCAGGCAATCCCTGCACTGTTGTCTATGTCCATGGGTTATGCATATATATTCTTTGGCTATATTTCTTATACTATACATCCCCATAACTATTCTGTAACTACCAATTT
>PVIW01014045.1:0-24964 GCA_004026585.1 Noctilio leporinus | reverse complement strand
CAAAAAAAAAAAAAAAAAAAAAAAAAAAAATTCTCCCAGAATCAGGACTTAGCCAGAGGGGATAATTCAGGCTTGGACATGATAGAGACAAACTGAAGGGGAGGGAAGGGTAGTTAGTGCTGAGGGCCACTTACTGAGAATAGATTTGCTGCTGTTTATCCTCACTTCACCCAATAGCTTTCCTGGTGACCCAACATGCCACACGTGGGCTTTGTTTCCAAAGGGGCAGTTTTCCTGGTGACAAAATCAGAATAGCTTGTGTATCCTTATAGCCAGAGGCAAGAATCCTTGAACTTTTTGTATATGGCCCAAATTACCATGATTGGGTGTGTCCTGATTGCTTTTTCAATCAACTTTCTATTTTAGAACAACATTTTAGATTTACAAAAGAGCAGCAAAGACAGTATGTACAGAGATTTCCTGCATACCTCACACCTACTTTCCCCTATGATTTTCTATTATAAACATCTTACATTATTATTATACTTGTCACAATTAATTAACCAATGTTAATATATCATTATTAACAGTATATACTTTGTTCAGATTTCCTTATGTGTTATTGAATGTGCTTTTTCTGTGTCAGAATCCCATCCAGGGCATTGCATTAAATTTAGGCATCACATTTCCTTCTTGGTTGTGACGGTTTCCGAGACTTTGGTGTTTTGTTGTTTTTCTTTTTAAATTTAATTTAATTTAATTTTTGCCATTACTGAATGCTAACACACTTTTAAAATTTATTGAAGAGAGAAAGCAATAAATTGTTCCACTCATTTATGCATTCATTGGTTGATTCCTTTCCTGTATGTGCTCTGACTGGGGATCAAACCTAAACCGTGGGTTATTGGGACACTGTTCTGACCAACTGAGCACCTGGCTAAGGCTGATTTTTGTTTTTAAATTGAGATATAATTTATATATTATAATATCTATCCTTTTAAAGTGTACAATTCAGTGCATTTTAGTACATTCAAAAATTGTGGTATCTAAATCCATAACATTTTCTTCACCTCTGTAAGAAACCACATACCCATGTAGCAGTCACTCCCTATTCTCCCTACCCCTTAGCTCCTGGTAACTACTAATCTACTTTCTTTTTTTTTTTTTTTTTCCCCTAAATGCATTTTACTTATTTTGCTATTACAGTTGTCCCAATTTTCCCCTCTTTTCCCTTTCTCCACCCAGTACCCCATTCCCTCCAGCAATGACCCCCTTAGTCCATGTCCATGAGTCATGCATATAAGTTCTTTGGCTTCTTTATTTCCTTTGTTCTTCTTAACATCCCCTTGTTTATTCTGTAACCACCAATGTGTACTTTTTTTTTCATATCCAGACAATTCACCATCTACTTTCTATTTTTATGGATTTGCCTATTCTATACATTTCATTGAAATGGAATCATGTAACTTATGGCCTTTTATATCTGGCTTCTTCCCTGAGCATAATGTTCTCAAGGTTCATCCACGTTGTAGCATTTATGAAAACTTTGCTCCTTTTTAAGGCCTTAGTAATATCCCATTGAATGAATAAAAACACTTAATTTATCCATTCATTAATTGATATATAGAGCCACTTTTGGCTATTAAGACTTTCTTCAAGGTTTCAAGGAATACTGCTTAGGCATTTTGTAGAATGTCCTTCAAGTGAGATCTCTCTGATGTGCTTGTCATGAGTAAACTGGGGTTGTGGTTTTAGAGAGTAAGACCATGGAGGTAAAGTGCCCTTCTCACCATTCATATGGAGAGTGTATGCTACTGCAATGATTTCTCAATCTTTTTTCATTCCTCACTGAGAACATGCTTATTGAGCAGAAGAGAGGAAGAAAGAGAATCATTGATCAGCTGCCTATTGTACACACCCTAATTGAGGACTGAACCTGAAACCTAGGCTTGTCCTTGACCAGGAATCCAATGTACAACCATTCTGTTATCAGGAGGACACCCAACTGAGCCACACAGGTTAGGGTGAATTCTCACTTTTTTTTTTTTTTTTTAAGATTTTATTCATTGTTCTCAGAGAGAAGGGCAGGGAGGGAGGAAGAAAAAGAGAGAAATATCAATGTATGGTTGCCTTTCACCTGCCTCCAGCTAAGGACCTGACTGGAGGCCTGGCTTGCAACCTGGTTATGTGCCCTGGCTGGAGAATCAAACCAACGACCTTTGGGTTCTCAGGCCAAAGCCTATCCATTGAGCCACCAGCCAGGGCTTTTTTTTTTTTTTAAGTTAATTTACTTACTTTTACAGAGAGGGGAAGGGAGGGAGAAAGAGAGAAAAGAAGGAGGAAAGCATCAACGTATGAGAGAAACATCAATCAGTTTTCTCTTGCACACCCCAACTTGGGGACCTGGCCTGCAACCTAGGCATGTGTCGTGACTGGGAATTGAACCAATGACCTTTCAGTTCACAGGTCAGTGCTCAATTCACTGAACTACACTAGCTGGGGCCAAATTCTCACTCTTGATGTAAACTTGAATCACCTGGCAGAGGTAGTGTCTATCAGGTTTCTCCACTATTAAAGTACCCTGATTTCAACAGTCACTTCAATTTCCTCTTCATTTTGAACATATAGTTATAATCCTAACATTAATTTTTTATTTCGCTACATAGGGAAGCCTAGTTTTAACTATTTGATTTGGATTCATACTTTAAATAAAGACTTTTTACTTTCTCAGATAGAAGATACTTAATTACATAAAAATGTCACAGTGCAGTGATTTGCAGAGGTTTTTAAACAAATATTTAATATCCAGCGTTGGTGAGGATGTAGAGAAACAGACATTCCATAGGCTGCCTGGGGTAAGGGTGAAGATGGGAGGTAACTGCAGCTCACATCCAAAGCCTGGAAGTGTGCCACCCAGTTCCATCAATTCTATATTTAGAATTTTATTTTTATTTATTTTTTCATGCAATTTACTCCTTTAATAAATTACAGAAGGAAAATCGCAGCATCTCAATGAATCCAGAGGGCATGTTGCCATGCCCAGTGAAACAGACCCCATAGGGCACGTCACAGCAGTAGGAAGCATGTGCTTAAGAGAGATGGGAGACAAGTGGCAGGACAGCAACTTTGAGCAAGTTATTCTTTTTCTTTTTCCTTTTTTCTTTTCCTTTTCTTGTTGAGCCAGTTGTTGAAATGGGATCTAGGTATTGGCAGCTTTCTCTGGAGTACAGTGAGTTTTGCACTGAAAAAGCATATATATATATATATATGTGTGTGTGTGTATATATATATATATATATATATATATTCTCACCCGAGGACATCTTTTTATTGCTTTTAGAGGGAGAAAGAGGGAAACATCAATGTGTTTTAAAAGAAATCCCTGTCTTCCTCATATTTTCCTCTGAAAGTTTAAAGTTTTTGCTTTTTAACATCTAAGTAAACTAATTCACTTAGAATTGATTTTTGTGTATGGTTTAAAGTTACTTTCCAAATGGATAATTAACTGTCCCTATGTAACAGGATCCTTGGTGGCTTGGGGGTGGTCCTCGGTTTTAATGAGCCCATTTTGCCTGTCACCAGGAATGACTTTTTTTTTTTTTTTAAGAGTTTATTTATTATTTTTAGAGAGAGGGGAAGGGAACGAGGCAGAGAGGGAGAGAGACATCAATGTATGGTTGCCTTTCACCTGCCTCCAGCTACAGACCTGGCTGGAAACCTGGCCTGGCAACCTGATTATGTTGCCCTGGCTGGGAATGGAACCAATGACCTTTGGGTTTGCAGGCCTGCGCCTTTCCATTGAGCCACCAGCCAGGGCAAAGGAATGACTCTTAATAACAGAGTTTGGTGAAAAGGAAAGGTATTTTGTTGATTCAAAATTTAAACGAATTTATATTAAAGATGCGATTATGCCATCAAATCCCGGTCTCTTTAAAAACACCCAAAATTTACAGTTCTGTTCGATTAGGCTAGCTTTAAAACAGACAGGTGGTACCATTTTTCAGAAACACAACAGTTCACAGCTTAGCATTCCAGTTATAAATTAAAAGTTCCCAGCATCTGCTGTACTCAATTAGGGGAGTATCTTGCACACAGTCCCAGACCTTATACCACATATAATTCCCTCTCTACACAAACTGCTTGTCTTTTGCTCCCCGCCCCTCAAACCAGGTGAGTTCTTTCCTGTTTTTCAGGCTGCAGGTCTGTCTCTACATTTAGAACTTTATATGAAAAAAATAAATATGTACACAAAGATTTGGCAAAACAAACAAACAAAACTAGAAAACCAATTCAATTTATTATCGAATTATTTGAAGGAAATAAAAATTGAAAATAACCTAAGAGCCCAAATAAGAATTGGCTTTAAAATGGACACAACCTGACAATCCACTGCCAAATAATCATTTAAAAGAATATGAAATGGCTGGTGGCTCAGTAGATAGGCACCCACCCGCAAACCCAAAGGTCGTTGATTTGATTTCCAGTCAGGGCACATAACCAGGTTGCAAGCCAGGTCTCCATTCGGGTCCTTAGTTGGAGGCAGGTGAAAGGCTGCCTTTCCCTTTCATCTTCTCCCTCCTTTCTCTTCTTTATGAAAATAATGAGTAAAATCATTAAAAACAAAAATTTAAAAATAAGAAATAAAAAGTAAAGAATATGAAGATAGGAAAACAGTTTCACAATTTATTAAGTAAAAAACAATGATTAAAAAATGTGTATACAAAGCCCTGGCTGGTAGCACAATGGGTAAAGCGCTGGCCTGCAAACCCAAAGGTCGCAGGTTCGATTCCCCAGCCAGGGCACATAACAAGGTTGCAAACCAGGTCTCCAGTCAGATCTGTGGCTGGAGTCAGGTGAAAGGCAACCATACATTGATGTCTCTCTCCCTCTCTGCCTCTCTCCCTTCCCCTCTTTCTAGAGATAATGAAAAAAAAAAAAAAGTGTGTATACAAAAATTCTAATTTTGTAGGATAATCAGATATATATGTACTTGCATAGAAAAATATTTATGAAAATGTTACATTTGTTTTTCAGGTAAGGGGCCAATAGTTTTTCCCCCATTTATTTGTATTTCCCTATATAATTAATATGTCTTGATTTTGTGATAAGAAAAAATTAGTTTTAACTTGAAAAAAATTTTAAAGATTCTGTTTATTTTTAGAGAGAGGAGAAAAGAGGGAGAAGAGGGGGAGAGAACACTGATGTATGAGAGGAACCTCAATTGGTTGCCTCTCTCATATGCTTTGACTGAGAATCCAAGCAGCACCACCTTTCATTTTACAGGCCCGTACTTGGTCCACTGAGCCACACCAGCCAGGGCCTAATACTTTTAATATTAAATGAAGTGATTCCTGTGTGTTTAGCCATTAACATGTACTTTAGGAAGAATTCTAACATATCATTGTCTCTTTACTTTAGGCCAAGCCCAACTCTACTCTTTACTATTATTTGTATCAGTCATGGTCCCTACAGCAAAGAAGTGGCCACTCAAATTGGGTGCTTTGCAGACAGTGCAGTACAAGGGATCATGTGCTCTGGGGCCAGTGGCCTCTGAGTTACCACTGTTGTGTTGGAAAGGGTAAGGAGAGAGAGTGGTTACTAGAATGCAGCAAGGGTAGCCCTATGGAGAGAGGGTTTAACTTAGACACTGACACAGACCAACCTGCTGCAACCCCACAGGTAAGGAGCTGGGGCAATAAATACCCCAATTCATGTCCCTCCCTCCCTGTGTTCTCCTTCTTGGGCTTCCCACTAGCTGAGGCTATCAGAAACGACAGGGCATCACAGTCTGTTGATGTGGCCCACACAGATCAGCTTCCCAGGGCTGAGAGCAGAGAGGAGAAGATGCCAAGTGGGTCTGGTTGGATGGTCAGAGGGAAGCAAGCACATGACCTTGGATGAGTTGTTTAACTTCTGTAGTACAGTAGTCCCCAGTTATCCATGGGGGATACTTTCCAAAACCTCCAGTGTATGCCTAAATCTTCAGATAGTATGAAACCATATACTGTATATGCTGCTTTTCTTCCTGTACATACATCCCTATAATAAAGTTTAATTCATAAATTAGGTATAGTAAGAAATTTACAACAATAATAAAATAGAAAAAGCCCTAGCTGGTGTGGCTCAGTGGATTGGTGCTGGCCTACGAACCCAAAGGTCATTGGTTCAATTCCTCAGTGAGGACACATAACCAGGTTGCAAGCCAGGTCTCCAGCCAGGTCTCCAGTCAGGTCCTTAGCTGGAGGCAGGTGAAAGGCAACCATACATTAATACTTCTCTCCCCATTTTCCTCCCTCCCTGACCTTCTCTTTGAAAATAATGAATAAAATATTTTTTTAATTAAAAAATAAATAAAATAGAAAACTACAATATAATAACATTCACATAATAAGTTATGTAAATGTGTTCTTTCTCAAAATATCTTGTACTGTATTCACCTTTCTTGTGATGATGTGAGAGGAAGTGAGGTACTTAGAATAGTGTGCAATTTAAAGCTTATGAATTGCTTATTTCTGGAATTTTTCTTTTAATATTTTTGAACCGCAGTTTTCAGGAGTAACTGAAACTGCAGAAAGTGAAACTACAGATAAAGGGGACTACTGTGTAATAAGAAATGTATTTGGTCTTTATCCCTGGTTCCTGGTAGACTCCAAAAATCCTCGGAATTTCCTGAGTGACAGGAGGGTTTTCTATCTTGCATAATAATTACAACCAAGTTTATGCTATTGAAATGACTTGGGGTAGGACACCTAGATAGCCTCAGGATAGGGAAGGTCACTAGAAAAACCAAGGGGTTGGAACTTTTAGCCCCAAGCATAGACCTCTGGGGAGCAGAAGAGGACAGCTGGAGATAAAGTTCTATACAACTCTTGAAGAACATTTGAGCTTCTGGGTGGGCCAACAAATGGAAGTTCTGGGAGGGGGGGCTATGTCTGGATAAACATGAGAGCTCCCCCTATATTTTACCCTATGCATCTCTTCCATCTGGCTATTCCTGAGTTGTGTCCTTTATAATAAAGTGGTAATAGTAAGTAAATTGTTTCCTAAGTTCTGTGAGTCCAGAGCAATGTGAGGAGGGAGACATGGGAGCCCCTGATTTATATAGCTGGTCAGTCAGAAGTATAGGAGCCGTGGATTTGGGATTGGCATCTGAACTGGGAGAAGTCTTGTAGGACTGAGCCTTTAATCTGTGGGGTCTGACCATAATTCTAGGTAGTGTCAGAATTGAATCGCTGTTGTCCAGAGAATTGGAGATTTGGTTGGTATGAGAAAAACCACCATACATTTGGTGTCAGAAGTGTTCTGTGAATAGAAATAGATGTTAGGAACCTCTTGGTGTCCCAATTGTTCATCTTTTAAAGAGGATTAAAAAGGAAAGGCTGCCCTGGCTGGTAGCAAAGTGGATAAGGTGCCGGACTGTGAACCCAAGGGTTGCTGATTTGATTCCCCAGTCAGAACACATAACAAGGTTGCAAGCTATGTCTCCAGCCAGGTATGTGGCTGGTGGCAGGTAAATGGCAACCATGCATTGATGTTTCTCTCCCTCTCTCCCTTCCTCTCTCTCTGGAAATAATAAATAAAATCTTAAAAAAAAAAAAAAAAAAAGGAAAGGCCCTGGCTGGTGGCACATTAGATAACGTGCCAGCCTGTGAACCCAAAGGTCGCTGGTTTGATTTCCAGGAAGGGCACATAACCAGGTCTCCAGCCAGGTCCGTAGCTGGAGGCAGATGAAAGGCAACCATATACATTGATGTCTCTCTTTTTCCCTGCCTCTATCCCTTCCCCTCTCTCTCAAAATAAGAAATAAAATCTTAAAAAAAATAAAATACAAACCTTATTGGGGGATTATCAGGATCAAATGAGTTCATACACACAAAGGATTTACCATAAATACTAAAACATGTGGAATCGTATATGTGGCAGAGGGATCCTTCCTTAAAATGTCATTAATTTTGAGGAGCTTGGCTCTGCAATATTAACATGTAGATAAGGATACTTTAGTCCTAATGTTGGAGTCTCCATAACTCCTCTTTGCCATTGAAATTCACACTTTCTCCATTGTCTAATTCTTTTTCTTCTTGGCTGTATGAAGCTACCCATCCCAGTCCTCCTGAGTTAGGCAGGATCATATGAGTAGTTTTGGCCAATGGAATATGATCTGAATGGACGGTCACTTCCTCTCCAAGGAAGCAAAAAGCCTCTGCAATGTTCTCCAGGCTTACCTGCCCTTTTGTGAAGGAGGCCTGGTATAGAGAGGGTTGAGTCACAGACAGAAAAGCTGCCTGGATCCTTGAGTCTTAGCACATCATCTTGCGGTGGACAGCAACCCTGGAGGGTCACCTGGACCCAGAGCCAGTTTTGCCTGAGCAAGAAATACACTTTTGTGATGTTTAACCTATTATGTGTTTATTACTGTTATTGTTCCTTGCTCATTCACAGCAGCATAAACCTATCCTGACTAGTACAACATATTGGTGGATGTCTCGATAAAATAGCCAGGGCACTGCCTCTTACATCTTTCACTCTGGCTGCTGCAGCTGCTGGAAAAAAACACAGAAACACCCTCTGCCAACGTTATCAGCATCATCAGTTCTTATGGCCTCTGGGGAGGAAGCAATAGTACTAATATTTTAATAACAAAAGAAAACAGCTTTGTAATATGGTTCTGATCTGCCAGGCCACAAGTAGCGTGCCCCGGTTTGGGCAGAGCGATAGAACCGGCACATATTTGCATTCGCATCGTATTTGCCTCTATTTCAATGTAGCGGGCAGCCTCTAAGGGGGTCCCTAAAATCCACATCTCTTCTCATTCACGTCTCTGTGTGTTAGCTAGATTTACAGATTCACCTCAAATGAACAGAATACAGCAAATGATGGATTCCAAATCCAAGAGTAAGCTATAAAAATCAGTGGCTTCTGCCTTGGGTGCCCTCTTCCTTTCTCTTCCTCTGCTGACAGAGCCAGCTGCCAGGTTGTGAGCTACCCAAAGGAGAGTTAATTAACATAACTATTACCCAAACTGTTTTCTTTCCCAAAAGGGATTAAAATGAGCTAAGCCTCTCTTGTAATCCCCTCCAGCTCCCCACCCCAGGCAACCTTTGATCTATTTTCTGTGACTGTAGATTAGTTTTCATTTTCTATCATTTTATGTAAAGGAAATGAATTAGAAAACACTCTTGTTGGGGGCAGGTCTAGGTTCTTTTATTCAGCATAATTATATTCAGATTCACCCATCCATGTTGTACTGTGTACCAATACAATAGTTCACCCCATCTTATTGGTATATCACAGGCTCTCTGTTCACCTGTTGATGGACATTCAGGTTGCTTCCAGTTTTAGGCCATTACAGATAGAGCTGATATGAACATTCATACATAAGTATGACTTTTTTTTCTCTTTGGTAATTACATAGGAATGGAATTGTTATCAGAGAAATTCTGTTATTTTCACCAATGCAGCAAAGAATTACAGATCTGGCTCTGACTGGTGGCACAGTGGATAAGGCGCTGGCCTGCAAACCCAAAGGTTGCTGGTTCGATTCCCCAGCCAGGGCAGATAATGAGGTTGCAAGCCAGGTCTCCAGCCAGGTCTGTAGCTGGAGGCAGGTGAAACGCAACCATACATTGATGTCTCTCTCCCTCTCTGACTCTGTCTCTTCCCTTCTCTCTAAAAATAATAAGTAAAATCTTAAAAATAATAATGAATAAAAATAATAAATAAAATCTTAAAAAAAACAAAACAAAAAAGAACTCCAGATCTGTGAGCCTATTAGCACACTCACAAAATGTATTAATAAATAGGAGAGCAAAATCAAGGGTGGTCAAAGGCTGGCTGGCAAGCTTGTCCTAGTGTACCCAGAGGCCTGGGGCCAGAGTTGGGTGCAAGGGTGTCAAGAGAGTAAATCCTTTGTTCTGAGGATTTACATAGTTGGTGGGATGGGGCATGGAAGTTACAAATTGACTGACAGGTAAAGGTGGTGCTAACTTTCCAGGACTCGGGGCATGATACCCAAAGGTGTTAATGGGCTTCTTCCTTTAGGCACCATGGACCCTTTCCTGCCTTTTGGGCTTTGGGATGTAAACACAGTTTCAAAGGCTTTTCTTCCCAGACAGTAGAAAGGACACATAATTCTAAGGAATTTCCTCTTCCCGGGCTAACAAAGTGTTTCTTGTGATATTGGAACACCTTGCAATATTACTAGACCAGGCCTAGGACTGCTAGGTTAGTAGGTGAGACACGTCTCCCTCTGCCAGTCATTCTCTTATAACGGAATGGCTGTGTCTTAACCTAAGTGTATGTGGAATTTTAACTTCTGGGCATTTATCCAAGAAATACAAAAACATTAATTCATAAGATATATGCACCCCTATGTTCATTGCAGCATTATTTCACAACAGTCAAGATATGAAAACAACATGAGTGTCCATCAATGGATGAATGGATAAAGATGTGGTATATGTATTAATATACAGTGGAATAATACCCAGCTATGAAAAAAGAATGAATCTTGCCATTAATGACAACATGAATGGAACTTGAGGGCATTTTGGTCATTGAAGTAAGTGAGATGGAGAAAAGATAATGCCATGTTATTTTACTCATATGTGAAATATAAACAAAACAAGTGAAAAAAACATTATAGATTCAGGCAACAAATTGGTGGTTACCAGAGGGAAATAAAACCACTGGGGACAGTGAGCAAAAGGGGTTCTGGGAGTCAATTGTAGAGTGACTGATGGTAAATAGACTTCAGGAGTGATCACTTTGGAATGTATACAGATGTCAAATTATAATATTGTATGCCTGAAACTTACATTATGTTTTACACCAATTTTACCTTTATTAAAAAGTAACTGAGTTATTTTTCAAAGTGATTGTACTATCTTACACTCCCACAAGCATTCTATAGGATATTTTACAACTCTGGCACTAACCCACTAAATACAAGATGCAAGCGATAAAGTAGCAAAATTTTAGTAAAATAAACAACATACCACAAAAGTATATTCTGAAATAAATTTATTCTTATATGTAAATACGTAAACATAGTCATTATTTTTTAAATTGTTTAAAAGTCTCCATTTGCTGCAATGATAGACTTGATTCAACTTTGGAATCTTAAGCATGCTTTAATTAACTTTTCTTTATCTATGGACATCATCATGTTTTCAATCTTAGCTTGAACAGCCTCTTTATTGGAATAAGGTTGTTTATTAACTTCTCTCTCACAAATGCTCCATACATAATAGCCTAAAGGATTTGCATCTGGTGAACTAGGCAGCCAGATTTCCTTTGACCAGAATTCAGGAACACTGACACTGAGAAATTCTTGCACTTTTTTGGCAGTAGGTACTGCTGCACCATCTTGTTGGAAGATAAAATGACATCCATTGGCAACTTGCTTCATTCACGGTACAACTACTTCTCTCAAAACATCAAGGTAAACATCCTGGATCTTCATTGATGATCTCCTGGATTCTGTGTACAATATCTGGACTTGTGTGACCCTTGCATACCTTATGCATTTTCCTGGTTGGTGTGGTGACATCAGGATCAGCATCATGCACCTTCTTCACATTGTGAACAGTAATGTAAAAGGGATGTTATTGAAGTCCGCAGTTTCCTTAGCAGTTCGCCCTATGTGCAGTTCAGAAATTATGGTTGCTCTAACATCATATTCCTTCGACATGATGGTTGCTCTCAGAATTTAATACTTTGTATTTGAAACAATGATGTTAAATCATAACCTCAGAAACATAGTTTTTCAAAATTAATAGGAAGCATGTGAAATAAGGAGATACAACCTTATTGCCAATTTATCACACTCATCCTATAACTACAAGAGCTCTCAGTTATTTTGACAACTTAACCCCTAAATTCTTTACAAAACCCCCCAGGATGCTGCCACAGTTGAGAATCACTAGATTAGAAACTCTTTTGTTCCAGTGGTAGGTGGTAGGCAAAGATAAGCCCTCATTTGGGAACCAAAGGAGAAAAATATGCGAACCTATATTCGTGAACTGAATTTACAGTAACCCGAAGTACAAGATGGTTACAAGAATGAGAGGTAACTGCCAGTGGTACATGTTGGCTTGACCATGCATTTTGTGGTTCTTCAGTTTCTGAAAAGACCAAAATGCTCTTATTTAAAGAGCTGAAGTTCGTGTGCCATGGTGGTTAGAGCCTAGAGTCGGATGATCTATTTGCTTTCTATTTTTAACTTTCTCTCTGACCCTGTAGCCTCCCAGAGCGTCTCTGGGGTAAAAATAAGTGGTGTTTGGTAATCCTGAGCTGAAAGGTGGTACTTTCAAGGTGGTCAAAAGTACACCTGAACTCAGCTAATTTGCACTAATCACCTACCCCAGCCATGGATTAGCCAAAGGGGAAAACATCTCTATGATGCAAGCACAACCAGGCATTGCAGGATGCCACCCACTCTCAGACACTTCTTGATTTCTGAAACCTTCTTCCCCAGCCCCCTATTAAGCTGGAGTTTGCCTCAGAATCCCCTGGATGGCTTGTTAAAACATAGATTGCCTGGTCACAACCCTAGAGATTCTGATTTCATGTAGCTAGAGAGGCACCTGAGAATTTTCATTCCTAGTAAGTTTCCAGGTGGTGCTGATGCTGCTGGTCCAGGGGCCAAACTCTGAGACAGTTTTAAAAAATCAGTTGAGTCTGCAAACCCAAAGGTCGATGGTTCAATTCCCTAGCCAGGGCATATAGCCAGGTTGCAAGCCAGGTCTCCAGCCGGGTCCATGGCTGGAGGCAGGTGAAAGGCAACCATATATTGATGTCTCTCTCCCTTTCTGCCTCTCTCTCTTCCCCTCTCTCTGAAAATAATTAACAAAATCTTAAAAAAAAAAAAAAAATCAGTTGAGATACTTAAGAAAATTGAAAACATACGTTCACACAAAAAGTTCTACATAGTCATTGCTGGTGTGGATCAGTGGATTGAGCACTGGTCTGTGAAGCAAAGGGTCACTGGTTTGATTCCC
Source organism: Noctilio leporinus (assembly GCA_004026585.1). Taxonomy (NCBI): domain Eukaryota; kingdom Metazoa; phylum Chordata; class Mammalia; order Chiroptera; family Noctilionidae; genus Noctilio; species Noctilio leporinus. Next base: position 12,026 of record PVIW01014045.1, on the reverse strand, counting down.
GGTCAAGGCACATGCCTGCTTGTGGGCCAGGTCCCCATTTGGGGGCATGCAAGAGGCAACCACATATTGATGTTTCTCCCCTTCTCTTTCTCTCTCCCTTCCCTTCTCTCTAAAAATAAATAAATAAAATCTTTAAAAAACCCAAACCACCTTGTACACAAATACTCATAGCAGCCTTATTCATCACAGCCTCCAAAGTGGAAATAACCCAGATATCCACTGATGGATGAATGGATAAGCAGAGTGTAGTCTATCCATGCAATGGAATATTATTCAGCCATAAACAGTGAAGTACTGATGTGCATGCTACAACATATATAAACTTCAAAAACATTATGATTAATGAAACAAATCAGACACAAAAGGCTTTTATGATTTCATTTTTTATGTTTTATGATTTCATTTCTATGAAATATCCAGAATAGCAGATCCATAGGCAGAAAATAGATTAGTCGTTCCCAGAGAGTGAAGGTAGAAGGAATAGGTAGCAGCTCCTAATGGGCACAGGGCTTCTTACGAGGGTCATGAAAATGTTCTCGAATTAGATAGTGGAGATAGTTGCCCAACATAGTGAATATACTAAAGCCACTGACCTGTATATTTTAGAGCAGTGTTTAATGGTGTGTGTATTATATTTCAATAATAAAAATAATTTGAGGAAGGTGTACTTTGTTCTAGCTTGCACATAGGCTAGAAAAATATGGGTTGATGTGGTCTTCAAAACAAGGATTCTAGGAGTTCATCTTGGTGATGTAGGCACAGGTGATGGCAGGAAGTGAGCGAGAGGGAGAGAGAGAACACACTTCTCTTCTGGATAAACACGATGCAGCAGAGCCTGTTGGTGCCTGTTGGTATCTCCTTGGCATTCACCACATCTGTGAACGTCATCCCTCTGTTAGCACCTACGAGGTTTTGGGTGAGGCCCTGCTCTGGCTGCAGAAGTGTATTCAACCTGCTGGGTGGCTGGAAATGATGCGACGTTACCACCACCCACCCAATCCAAACCAGTGAGGGACAGGATCCCAGCTGCCTCACTCCTGGAGGTCTTCTGAGGGATTGAAGCTCAGCTTCTCATAGTAGGAACCTGCCCATTAATGCACCCTGAACTGGCTCCTCTCCTTCCCCGCTTCCCTTCTCTGCCCCGGAGTCACCTTCCACATCAACTACCTGCTCTCGGATCCTTGTTTCAGGTTCTGCTCTAGAACCCAACCTATATATTTAAACATTTTTTTTTCATAGTAGATGCTGTACTTTTTTCATCAGAAAATAAATATATATTTTTCAAGTCTTGAGATCTCTAAGAGCAATTACCTCGTTGCTGGAAGAGCATTCTGGCTGAACAAGAGGTTGAAGGTATTTATCTAGTGCCCGTTACGTGCCAGGGACTGTTCTAGGGACTGGAGATGTAGAGATAAAAAGGGCAGCAGGCAGACATGTCCTCTGCCCTAATGGAACACTCTAGTGAAGAGGAATGGACAAGCAAGTAAGAAAATGAATATGTCTTGTTCATCCCAAGATTGGTAAACACCATGAAGAGAAATCTGGATGAAGTGGTAAAAAGTGATGAGGGTCTGATTGGCCTAGCTGCTCAGGAAGGGCTAGTCAAAAGAAGTGACATTTAAACAGAAACCTCAGTGACAAAGAAGGATCTGACAGAGACTAGGACCTGCATTGTGAGAATAGGCAGAAAATGCATTTATTCAAGATGCAGTTTGTGGACCAGCAGCCTTGGCATTGCTGGGAGCTTGTTACAAATGCAGACTCTCAGGGTCCCAGGGCAGACCTACAGAACCAGACTGCATTTGAGCATGATTCCCAGATGGTTCGTGTGAGAATCACAAAGTAGTGGATGAAACACGAGGGCCTGTTTCAGGATGCAGGCCTCAGTCAATGGCGTGACTCTCTTACATAGACTTCTTGCTTAATGAGAAGCTGGTTCTCTTGCGACACCTTCATTGGCAAACAGACCTGAGCCTTTTTGTTTTCAGAGCTGTGCCACTTTTAAAACAGTTTTCAGGAAAATCAAGGAATCATTTAGCAGCCAGAAGGGGTAGACCTGAGGAACACAGTCTATTATGAGGTGACTTTCATGGTGGTATTACTATTGTGCTGAAGTGTGCCTCCAAATCAGGCTGAGTACCACCAACAAAGTTGCATCAAGCAAGGCAGGCCACAGGCAGTCTTTCTAAAAATGCATTTAATTGCCTGTGATTCACCCCTCAGATGACAGTCAGAATGAGAGATCACATTTTTAACTTGAGTACTGTCTAATAACCGTAGCAACTTGCAGCTATAGTTTCAGGTTGAGGATTAGCCATGGAAGGAACATGCTGTTATATTGGGGAAAAGTTGCATAAACAGTGGGTAAAAAGAAAGTGAAAGCACAAATGAAAAACAAAAACAACTGTCAAATCTCCCCAAACTACAGTGTTACATTTATTTAGCACTGTGTGAATGACCATGAGCATTACCTTATATGACAACTAATAAACTGTGTTCAGCTGTTGGTACACAGACCTGACCACAGTTCCTTATATAAACTAGAGGTTTTCTCCTCTACTTAAAAGATCAAATAAAATAAAATAAAATAAAAATAAGTCTAAAGGTAGCCTAGGTGGGTCCACAAATTCATCAGAGACTTCCTCTTTTCTGCTCCGCTATCCTTATCATATGGTTTCCTTCCTCAAGGTTACATCATGGTCAAAGATGGCTGCTACAGCCTTTGCTATTTTGTTTGTGTTCCAGGCAACAGGAAGAAAAGTAACAAGTCCAAGAGGGCCCACGAAGTCAGTTCCCTTTAAATAGCTTTCCTGGAAGCCCCACCCAAGACTTCCTCTTATTTCATCATACTCCCTCAGGTGCAAAGAGGGCTGGGAAATGTAGTCCTTCAGCGGGGTACATTGCCTTCTTGAATACAATTTAGTCTCTGTTAGTAAAAATACTTGTGGGTGCTGGCTTCGGCAGCACATACTAAAATTGGAACGATACAGAGAAGATTAGCGTGGCCCCTGCACAAGGATGACACGCAAATTCGTGAAGCATTCCATTTTTTTTTTTTTTTTTTTGACTTTGGGGGTGGGGTGTAGGTGGGTGGGGAAGGGGACAGAGGGGAGTAAAAACGGGATGGAGGTTAAATAAATAAACAACAATAAAGTTAAATTAAAAAAAAAAAGAATACCTGTGGAATGGATTGGGGTGAATAGGGGTGAATAGAGGTGAAAGAGAGTATGGTGGAATTAGTGGAAATAGAAAAATATAATTTAATGTAAAAAGTTTTTAAAAGACTACTTGTGAAATAAATACAGGGAAGGGACATAGCCAACTCTGTTATGTGTATAATATTCCATTATACTCTCAGTTTTGAGAAACTCTTAAGATTTCTCCTGTGACATCTTAAATTCTTTGGCCTTCTGGACAAGAGTTTTTTCTGTCTTGTAGATAATAGACTAGCAGTATTTTCTTTTCTTTTCTTTTTTCATATCAGATTGGTAATGTGCCAATCTGATGTGAACACCACTCATCACACATGAACTATACAAGGATCTATTTTTTAAAAAAGATTTTATTTATTTATTTTTAGAGAGAGGGGAAGGGAGGGAGAAAGAGAGGGAGAGAAACATCAACATGTGGTTGCCTCTCACATGCCCCAAACTGGGGACCTGGCCCACAACCCATGCCTGTGTCCTGACTGGGAATCGAACCTGTGACCCTTTGGTCCACAGGCTAGCACTCAATCCACTAAGCCACACCAGCCAGGGCACTATTGTTTATTATTATTATTATTTTTAAATTTTATTGTTGTATTACATCCATCCCCTTTTTAAAAAATTTTTAAAAAGATTTTTTAATTTATTAATTTCAAGGAGAGGGGAAGGGAGAGAGTCAGAGAGGGAGAGACATCAATGTATGGTTGCCTTTCACCTGCCTCCAGCTTCAGACCTGGCTGGAGACCTGGCTTGCAACCTGGTTATGTTGCTCTGGCTGGGAATCGAACTGCGACCTTTGGGTTTGCAGGCTGGCTCCTTATCTACTGAGCCACCAGCCAGGGCTCTACATTTTATAACAAGGGTTGAAGAACATATAAGCCTTACAATTTCTGCTAAAAATCTTGTTGTTTATTTAATTTTTTAAAACTTTTATTTAAAAGATTTTATTTATTATTTCCAGAGAGAGAGAGGAAGGGAGAGAGGCAGAGAGGGAGAGAGACATCAATGTATGGTTGCCTGTCACCTGATTCCAGCTAAGGACCTGGCTGGAGACCTGGCTTGCAACCTGGTTATGTGCCCTGGCTGGGGAATCGAACCGGTGACTATTGAGTTTGCAGGCTTGCCCCTTATTTATGGTGCTATCAGCCAGGGCAAAAATCTTGTTCTTTAAAATTTAACCTTGCTTGTGCTGGGTTTTATTTTTTTTTATTTAAATAAAGGTTAGAAAGAAATATGTCCTTCCATTTACCAAATGAGGTAAGAGAGTTTTGTCTGGGTTCAATCATGAGCTTGCCATTTCTGCCCCAGGAAAGGAAGTAAAAAGAGGTAAGAACACATCTTTCTTCCCCACTTGCTCTCACACTTGCCAGGATAGTCACCTAGTTGTCACTGTACAAGATGGCTCTGGAATGTGAGTGGTGGGTCCTTTGGGTCTACCCTCATCTCCAGGCAAGCCATGCCACCTTTAAAGACTAGGGATGTACGAACAGTCAAAGAATCTCATGTTCAGTAGAGAGCTGAATGTAGCATGGGTAAGAACTAGATGTGGTAGTTTTAAAATATATCCCCAAATTCTATGACATTCCTCCCTTCAAAATGTGGGACCTAATTCCTCTCCTCCCTTTGAATGTGGCCCAAACTTAGTGCCTTGCTTCTAAGAAATAGAATGTGGTCAAATGATGCTATATGACTTTGGAGGCCAGGTCATAAAAATGATGGCTTCTGCCTGGTGTTGTCTCTCAGCTCACTCACCATGAATGAAACCAGTTACCATGTTTTGAGGACACTCAGCCTCTGGAGGACCTCCGAACTCACCAACAGCCAGCATTAACTTGCCAGCTGTGTTAATATGCTACCTTAGAAGTGGATCCTCCAGCCTCAATCAAGACTTCAGATGACTGCAGGCCTGGTCAGCAACTTGGTTACAACCTCATGAGAGACTCCCTATGTCAGAATATCCAGCTGAGCTGCTCCTGAGTTTTTGTTGTTTATTACTGTTTTATACTACTAAGTTTGGTTTGTTACACAGATAACTAATACACTGAAAATTAAATATTATAAGAGAAAATAAATAGAAAGAGCTATTCTTTAGCTGGTTTCTGCCTCTTAAGTTTCCTGAAGCTTCTCATTTTTGATTAAAATAATCAAGTGGGCACCCTGGCTGGTGGCACAGTGGATAAGGCACTGGCTTGCAAACCCAAAGGTCACTGGTTTGATTCCCCAGCTAGGGCACATAACCAGGTTGCAAGCCAAGTCTCCAGTCAGGTCTGTAGCTGGAGGCAGATGAAAGGCGACCATACATTGATGTCTCTCTCACTCTCTCCTCCTCTCCCTCCCCCTCTCCCTAACAATAGATAAAATCTTAAAATAAATAAATAAATAAAAATCAAATGGGCCCTGGCTGGTGTGGCTCCATTGGTTGGAGCAATTGGCCTGTAAACCAAATGGTTGCAGGTTCAATTCCCAGTCAGATTACATGCTTGGGTTGTGGGTTTAATCCCTAGTAGGGGTGCATATGAGAGGCAACCAATCAATGTTTCTCCCTAACATTGATTTCTCTCTCTCTTTCCCTCCCTCTCCCTGTCTTTGAAATCAATAAATATGTCCTCGGTGAGCATAAAAATAATAATAATAATCAATTGGATGGTCCAGGCTAGGGAAAAAAAATCATACTTGATTCCAGAACAGCTGAAAATAGTCTTAGCCACCTCACGATGTGGTAATTAAATGGGTACTGCACTTGGTGAAACAGAAGACTTTTGGAAATATATATTCCAGAGCCCCACTTCTGGAGACCTGATTTTATAGTTTTGATTGGGCCCCAAGGACTGATATTTCTAAAGCCCAAGGTAATTCTGAGGAGCAACAATTCGCATATTCTAGAAACATATCTAGGCTATTATGAAGCCCATTCTCCTGCTCTTGAGAGAATTTCCTAGAGGAAAGCATCCTGTTTAGCTTTGGGTTAGCTACACCTCATTATTAATTCCACCATCCTGGCTCACTGAAGGATCAGACTGTGGACTGGGAATATGCAACTTTTTAGTGATAATGTTTGGATTTTTTCCTCTCCAAGAGATTTTACAAAATCATTTCCTTCCTGCTGTTCTTGCTTCAGTAAGGGGTGAGGATTTTGGAGACAGACTGCCAGAGCTTCAATCCTGGTTGTCTTGTCTACAGGCCATGTGGTTTTACATGAGTTATTTAACCTAAGTCTTGGTATCCTCATCTTAAAGTTGATGGATATAGATCAGGGTTCCTCAACCTGACCACTCCTGACATTTGGGCCAGATAATCCTTTGTTGTGGAGTTGTCCTGTGCACTGTAGAATGTTCAGCAGCATCCCTGTACTCTACCCGCTAGATTCCTGTAGCACACTGCTTTCCCCCTCACTTAAGACAACCAAATATCCCCAGGCATTACCAAATGTCCTTCATGAGGTAAAATTGCCTCAGTTAAGAACCACTGATCTAGGTCACTTAACTCTGTGCATGGTGCTTACTACATGATAAACATGGTTATTTTCTCTTTCCAGATTGCAACACTAGTAGATTTAGGCAATCTTTTTTTCCCCCCTTTGTGTTTTAAAAAAGATATTATTTGCATTTTTTTAATCAATTTATTTTTAAATTTTATTGTTGTTGTATTACATCCATTCCCTTTTTGCTCCCCTCTGTCCCCCTCCCCACCCACCCATTCCCCTCTAAGTCAATCCCACCTGTTGTCCATGTCCATGTTTCCTTTACACTAGGTTCTTGTCTAAGCTGCTCCCCTTTCTTTTCTTGCCTCTGTCTCCCCCATTACTTGCATTTTTGTGAAAAATTATTTAGAAAATTTAGACAAAATGGTGAATCAAATGTTATGTGAATTTTAGCTCAGTTAATAAAGGTGTATGAATATCAGCAGCAAAAGAAAAATAGCTATATTGTACTAAACCAAATTTTCTATCTTTTTTGCTTCCAAGTATGCCATTAATAAAGTGAAAAGACAACTCACAGAATGGGAGAACATATTTGCAAATCATATATCTGATAAGGGACTGGTATCTAGAATATATAAAGAAATTTGACAATTCAGTAATACAAAGACAACCCAATTAAAAAATGGGCACAGGACTTGAATGGTTAGAAGAAAATTAAATGACCAATAAGCACATGAAAAGATGTAGGTTCTCAAAGATGAAGCAGGCCCTGGCTGGTGGCTCAGTGGATAGGCACCAGCCTGCTTATCCAAAAGTTGCTGGTTTGATTCCCAGCCAGGGCACAGAACCAGGTTGCAAGCCAGGTCTCCAGCTAGGTCCGTAGCTGGAGGCAGGTGAAAGGCAACCATACACTGATGTTTCTCTCCCTTTCTTCCTCCCTCTCTGCTCTGCCCTCTAAAATTGATGAACAAAATCTTTAAAATCTATATTTTTCCAAATGTGTAAACTATACCATTTGTCTGTAGAAAAGAAAAATGCTTGTACTGTTCACTAACAATCGCCTATGGATAAAAATTCATGGAAATAAATATTTTTGAAAAAAAAAAAGATGAAGCAGTATATAACTTCTGCTGCTGTGAAACAGAGTGGATAAGTTGTGTTCTTCCCTCTGCTAAAACCTAAATGTGCAGAACTGGCATTGCATTCTACTGCAACAGAAGTGAAATGCAGGATTCCACCCAAGGGTGCACTTAATATATCAACAAAACCATTGCTCTTACTTAAACATGCTTGATCATTTGTATGCTGCTGAATCTTAAAACAAAAGATGTTTTATTTTGTCTTGTTCTTTGTATTGCCTTTCTGTGCTTTCAATGTTATTTTACTTTCCATTTTTTTTTTTTTTTTCCTTTTGACTCATGTACTTGAGTCTAACATTGACCTTTCCTGGCAGTAGTTAATCTTTGAGTCCATTTTGCTGCCTCTATGATGAATGCATGCATTATCACAAAAAAAGCTACTGGTAACATGTATTCTCTTGACATTTTGGTCCAGTAGTCAAATAGGTGAGGAAAAGGATGATTTTAAATTAATTGTGTTACTAAATAATCTTCAAATGTGGAAAGCCTTTCTAAGCCTGATGCAAAACTCAGAAGCTAGGAAGTAAAATACTTGCCTACCTGAAAACCTTTTCAAGGTAAGAAAAATGAAAAACAAATAAAAAACAAACCCATGACAACCTGGGAAGCTGAACTAATCAAGTAGGACCACAAGAAGACACCACTTTTTCACTTATTTGATCAGCAAAGTGCAAAGTTATTTTACAATAACTCACTATTGACAAGTCTGGAAAAATAGCACACTTATGTTTATTGGAGGCAGTACCCAGTGCTTTGCTTTTCTGAAGTGTGTTTGGGATGTCTCATAAAATATTTGCATACCTTTGACCCCAAAGTACTATTTCTGAGGATATATATTTGCACATGTATACATGTATATACCAGCAAGGATGTTCACTACAGCACATATGTTCAGGATGTTCATTACAGCATTGTTTATAGTAGTCAAAGACTGATAGGACCTAAATTCCATCAATAGGGAATCTGTTTATAATCAATCCATACAGTGAAGTATTTCACAATATTTTAAAATAATTTATATCCTGATGTGGAAAGGTGTCCAAATTATCTTAAGGGAAATAAGTTTGTGAAATAAAACAAATAAATTATCATCTTTTATTTCCTTAAGGGGGGGCATACATGTATATAGTTACCACACTATATATAAAAAAATATATATAATAAAATATATAAAAATATAAATAAAAAAATATATATAAAATGGAAACTAAAAGGTAGGCTTCACAATAAGTTGTGTAGTAGATTTAAAAAAATTTTATTTCATTTTAGTTTTTAGATTTTTAAAAATATGGAAGTATTTATATATATACATTGAAAAGTCTGAAAGAGTGTTAAAAATGAAAGGACATATTAATTAATTTTTCTTGATTTATCCGGCTCTAGTAACTTTAAATGGATGTAAAGTTTTTAGATCTTAACTGAAGGATGTCATATTTCTATTCTCACACAGGCCTCCCAATTCCAAGGTTGGAGGCTAATTAAAGAGCACTTTCCCCTTTCACTCTTCAATCAATCTTTTAATACAGAATTATGTTTTCCTCATTGTAAATATAATATATATTTGCTAATTTGACACTAAGAAATCTATAAATTAAGTGGAATGATATGGCCTAATTTATACTTTCTTTTTGCAGTAAAATAGATGAATTTAATAAATAAAATCTTAAAAGAAATAAAAAAAGATGAATTTATTTTATTTCATTTTTTTCTGCAAACTGTCTCATATAATTTGTATCTTTTGAGTTTTTGCTTTCTGAGAGTTACTCTTTGGCAATGCCTTCTGCTAGCAAAATCAACTAAGACTGTATATACTAATTTGTAGTCTAGAATACTTTTGCATGGTTTATCTAAATTGACTCTTACAACAAACTCCTGAGAGAAGCAAGCTGATAATCACTGTCACTACATTCAGATGATGAGCTTAAAGCTAAGAGAAATTAAACAGTGGCTGAATTAAAATATAAAGTAATTAGGCAGAATTTTAAACCAGTTCTCCTTTCTCAATTATAATTTCTTTCCAATGTTCATCACACGATATGTATACATTTGAAAATTGCTTTGACTTTTCTATTTTTCTCCTTTTTAATTGTATAATTGATGTACACATATTAGTTTCAGGTGTACAACCTAAAGATTCTATCTATTTGTGACAACATGGATGCACCTAGAGGGTATTAAGTTTAAATGAGAAATAAGTCAGACAGAGGAAGACAAATACTGTATGATCTCATTTATATGTAGAAAAAAACCAACCCCAAAACAACCAAAAAAACCCTAATGGATAAACCAAACAAGAGAGAAACAATGTTATAGACACAGAGAACAAACTGATAGTTGCCAGAGGGTAGGATTGTAGGGGGATGGGTGAAAAAATGAAGGGAAACCAGATGTATAAACTTTGACATAAAATAAGTCACAAGTATGTAATGTCATTCACAGGGAATACAGTCAATAGTACCATAATAACTTTGTATGGTGACAACTGCTATGACTTTTAAAATACAGGTTAACATGTTTTGTTTTGTTTTTGTTTTTTAAAAAGGGGGAACACTTTCTCAGGTGCCTCGAGTGCTAGTCTTTACTAAGTGATCTAAAAAATAAATAGAGAAGCCAAAGAAATTATATGCACAACTCATGGACATGAACTAAGGGGGGCATTGCTGGAGGGAATGGGGTACTGGGTGGAGGGGGGCAAAGGGGGGAAAATTGGGACAACTGTAATAGCAAAATAAATAAAATATATTTAAAAATATATATATTTTGTGGCTGGAGGCAGGTGAAAGGCAACCATACATTGATGTTTCTCTCCCTCTCTCCCTTCCTCTCTCTCTGGAAATAATGAATAAAATCTTAAAAATAAATAAATAAAAATATTTGAGAACTTTCAGATAGATTTATTTAAAAAATATATATTTGCCCTGGCTGGTGGCTCAGTGGATAGGCACCAGCCTGCGAACCCAGGGTCACTTGTTCGATTCCCAGCCAGGGCACATACCCAGGTTGCAGGCCAGGTCTCCAGCCGGGTCCGTAGCTGGAGGCAGTTGAAAGGCAACCATACATTGATGCTGTCTCTTTAAAAAAAACGGGAATGGATGTAATACAACAACAATAAAATTAAAAGATAAATTGATAAAAAATGCAAGTAATATATTTATTTATTTTTAGAGAGAGGGGAAAGGAGGGAGAAAGAAATATCTACATGTGAGAGAAACACTGATTGGTTGTTTCTCACACGCTCCCCAAATGGGGACCTGTTTACAACCCAGGGATGTGCCCTGCTGGGAATTGAACCCATGATCATTCAGTCCCCAGGCTGGCACTCAACCCACTGAACTACACCAGCCAGGGCTATTGAGTGAATTTATGCTATGGTATGGTACTCAGTTTTTTCTTTACTTATTCTCATTTAATCCTGCTGTAACAGGGTGAGGCAGGAATACCCAAAGTCCCCACAGCTCATGGTTTCGGGGATAGGGAAAGGCAATAACACAGCTCTTAAGGTACTCTGCATATCTATGGCAGGCTGGTAGCTAGGGCCTCATAAAAGGGCTGATGATACTGTCTAAGATACTTTGCCTATCAATGACAAGGGGATAGCTGACCCCTTCCTGAAGGGGAGAGCCATAAAGAAAGAAGCCAGTCAGAAGGAAAGAAACCAGCTATAAGGAGAGGATCATGCTGTTTGAAAGGATGAAGAAGGGCCATCATCTGCCATGAGAAGAAGCAAATGGAAGAAGCACGCTAGAGGAGCAGGATGGAGCAGCAGGTTGTAACAGCCATGTGAGAAGGAGCCATGTAGTTTGCAGTCAGGACTTGGCCATGTGGCCTGGGCTAGTAGGAAAGCAGGGATGCTGCTGCTGCTTTGACTGTGCCAGCTCCAGCTGACTCCGAAGCCACCAAGGGCTCTGCCTTGTAGACCTGGACTCTACCTGGACTCTTGGAACTTGGGACATAGAGGACACTCTCTTAGGACTTGTGCCTTTCCTGAACTTCACCATGATCCAGTACAACACGGCACATGATTTTCTGGACTACTATATGGAGGCTGAAGACAACGTACTCAGATCCTGAAGGAAAGAGCTGACAGATAAGGAATGGGGAACTGTTTGGCTTGGCTTTGGATTATAGCCTTTTGGGGAGCCAGGGAAGTGCTGGGTCTTCAGGGAAAATAGTGCTCCAAGCTAAAGTGTTCCCACACGCCCCCCCAATCCCGCTCCCCCCCACCCCCCACCAAGGTTGGAATATTGTATATAAAGACCT